>CAUYQV010086731.1:0-102362 GCA_963574575.1 Galagoides demidoff | reverse complement strand
AATTAAACATTATATTGATCCAATTAAACATCATGTGACATCTGATAATCCACTCAACATACACCTTTTGACATAACCCAATCTTAAAGGAGAACATGTTGTTAGCCATTATTTCTTTGTTCTTATCTGATGAAGCCTGAGGCTCGGGAGGAACAAGGTAGATTGAATACCTGCCCTTGCTGGCCCTGCCATTTGGAGGCTGTTACTTTGAACCTTTAAGCAAAGCAGAAAGAAACTTCTTGGGCATACAGGAATTTGTGTGCAAACCTCTGCTTTCATGTAGGTCTTACGTCAGTGGGGGTTTGCTGGAGTCTTTTATAAGGAATTCTCAGGCTGGACTTCTCAAAAGCCTGTCATGAGTCCAAGTTTTATCTGTGCCCTTAGATATCTGTATGCATTGGGTAAATTCCTCTTTTCTTGAGGTCCCTGAGCACATTTCCATTCCTGGACCTGTCAGCAAGCGACCTTCATCACTTACCACAGATCAGGAAAGGTTACTCCATTCCCAGACCCATCAGCAAGTGACCTTCATCACTTACCACAGATCGGGAAAGGTTACTGATGGGTATCTGGCCAGTTTTCCAAAGGGCTTTTTCATTGGCCTTATGAAGTCAACCTTAATTCCTTAAATGCTATTCCAGCCAAAGCCTTGGTCATGTTAGGCCTGCAACTATCCTGGCCACATGGGATTCTGCCTCAGTTTCTTACAAGTATGCTTACACAAAGTCTTTTCACTGCTCTCAAACGGCATTTTTGGCCAGAGGCATATAGATGTTTTGCCTATACCTGCTACAATATGGACAATATAATTATACTGAGTGAAAAGAAGCCATTCCAAAACTAACTTACGTTATTTACATAAAGTTCTAGAAACCTCAAACTAGTCAATAGTGACAGAAAGAAAGCAGATCAGTGATTGCCTGGGAATGAGTAGAGCAGGCAGGTGGCAGGAAGGAAGGATTAAATTTGTCAAAACATGTCAAATATTCTGATATAAATATGTACAGTTTATTGTGTATAATTTATAATCAGTGCAGGTAATAAAATGTATAGAAGAAAATAATTTGTTTCTTATTAAGATATGCCTTAATGTTATTGAATGCATGCCTGTATTTTAAAATGTTTAGTTAATTTTAACTGAAGGAAAAAAAAATAATCTTCAGCTACTGGGTACCTAATGTCAGGGTCAAGACATAACATTGACTTCTTCCTACTTGCATCCCTTCTCTCGAGATCAGAGACCGTTGCCCCATCGCCATATGGGACAAAATTTAGGGCAGTTGAATGTAATAAGTACCGTGCTGTGCCCCATAGTTCTAAAACAAGGTTTATCTATGTATTTCTTTAATTATACAATGGACCCTGAATCAGCCTGCTTTTATCACCCCACATCTTGTTCTTCTATGTTTACCCATCATAATAGTGGCCAAAAATAAGCTCCAGGGTAGAAGGAACATTCTCTGTCCACTTCCAACTGCGTTCAAGCATCTAAAATGTGGTTAGCCACATGGTGGAGGGTATTATATATTGGTTGAATCGATGTATTACTCACAATATTTTAAATGCCTTGAAGGGGAGGACTTACCTATTATTTATCTTTGTACCTCCTGAGAGTAAGCACTCAGTGTTCATGTTATTCTGTGAATGGGGTATGAGTCTTATGAGATACAGCCAATGAGTATTGATGTTTCTTTCTTTGAAATCTCAGAGCTTGGGGCATAGGATTGAAGGGATACAGTGATAAGAATCTATGAATTCTCAGGATTCTATGAATCTCTGAATTGGATTTGGAAGTAGTGGAATGAATCCAGATATATTTTATTTTTAAAAAATTATTTCCTAATTCTGTTCCATAAAAAGGTCTAGAAATAATAACAAATTGTCTACCAGTGAGCACCCCAAATGTCTAAATTGTGGTCTCCATCTTGGAAAAATTTCCAATTCCAGGTACAAAGTATTCCTGGAATACTTACTTTGTCAAAAAATTTCAGGAACATTTCTATATTCAATGATATAATATCTAATATTTGCTTTAAGTTAAAAATAAAGCAATAAAGCCAAAAAGTCATCCCAAACTACTTTCAAAAGTCCTGAGAAGTCAACTCAAAGTTCCTGCTAGCAATCATTGTGCAATTTCATCATCATTAAGAATAATAATTGCAATAGATTAAAACATGAAATATTTTTCAATCCATGAGTTCCAAAGGATACTTTAAAACATTCTCATTTGTTACCTTAAGAGGTTGCTAGGGAATAATTCCTTCTATTGAAAACAGGTAACTAAAGGGAAATCAAATTATTTATCCTGCCTTTCCTGTATGAGCTAAACCTTAACACCATTTCTGCACACTTAAGAATGACCCTAGGCAAGACCATCAGTGGCCGCTCACCTCACAGAGAGATAACCAGATATGTGTCTTCCTGGTGGCAGTATGTAGCATAGCCTATGAGTACTCTTCCCAAAACATTGAACCTTCATGTAACCAAGACTCTACTCCTAACTACCAATGTATTAAAAGAACAGGAGACAGACATACAAGTTAAACTATACCATGTGGCTCCAAGCAGCAAAACCAAAGACTTTAAAAACCTTACAAAACAAACAGCCTATAATTTTCCCCAACAATATGCAAGGAAAAATAAGAGAGCAATAGAGGAAAAACTAAAAATAAACAAACCATTTTTATGTGACACATTAAGAAATTACAACAAAAAGATGTCGCATAGATCCTGATTCAAAGAAAAATGCTAAAAACGTGACAACTGGGAAAACTTGAGCAGTGACGGTATTTAATAATAATGAAGTTTTAGTTATTCCCGTGTGTAATTATGGTAACACAGTTGTATTTTTCAAATACCTTTATGTTCTAGAATTTCAGAAACATTTCTATATTCAATGACATAATGTCTCATATTTGCTTCAAGTAATAATAAAGCAATAGGGGGACGTAGTTCAAACAGGATTGATCATGAGCTGATAATGGTTGAGGTTCAGTGATGGACGTATAGAGCTCATTATACTCTTCTATTAATTCGTGTGTTTAAATTTCTGTAACACAATCAATAAAAGATAAGCCTAACCCAAAATCCAACTTTTAAAGCAAGAAAATTAGGAAAATGATATTTTACTTCTAAAAATATTCACTGTCATCTGCCTTAAAAGGAACCGGTTTTATCAACGCTTTAAAGTGGCTGCTTATAAATCATTCAATATTAAACACAGGGCATAGGGAAGGGGGCAAACAAATGTAAATGGCTGGAGCCTACATGAATCAGAAGCTGAACATAAATGAAGTGTAACTGCCTCTGAAATGATAATTCTTGTTTATGGTAAAGTGGGATCGGATTAACAAACACCACCTCAGGATCAGAACTATTTTGCAAAGCAAAGTACAGTAGCAAACAAATATGTGAAAGATGTTTACCCTTTAGGAAAAGACCAGATAGGTAATTGTAACCTGGCTCTAAGCCTGTTTGTAAACAGAGATACTATCTTTTCGCTGCCTCTCAGATTGTGGTCTAAATATTCGACATCTTTAATGCCTTTCCAAGATATTAAACGTTGCAGGCATGTGAGAAAGGTCATCTATCATTTCTGATTTGTTGTCGACATTGCTGGCAAATGTGCGTTTGTGTGCAGCTATCTTTAATAAACTGCTGGCTTGCCTGCGTGTTCTATGGCTGCCCCCACTTTGAATAATTTATTGTCCCTACATTATTGGCACCACTTCTGAAAGATGTGAGTGGAAAGGGGATTCTAATATATCACATTAAAAAATAAGTCGGAGAAAACTCTAAATCAGTATGTTATTTTAAACAGCTTCTACTCATTAGGAAGAAAACTTATGAACCCCAAGTAAAAATGCCTCCCACGTCTATTCAGTGGAGCAGAGCCCAGCCAGGGAAGCCGGTGTGTTTGCTGATCGTCATCCTAATGCTGCTTTGCATATATCCTGAGCTCTGCGAGCGAAGCCCGAGTGGCCTCCCAGGTTCTATTCTTTATTTTAATTTCATTTTATGAAACAAGTGCAAACAAATAAAAAACTCCATCTTTGCATCCTCCTGACAGAGGAATATGTTACCGTTGTCCGTGCCGAGCATAGAAACAGCTGGGCGCTGTGCTCTGCGGGCTTGTCTTGAATGGCTTCTAATGATGTCAGCCCTCCAGAGACTCAGCCCCGCCCACCCACGAGGAAGGGCCAGACCCGGGCTGCCGCCTGGGAGACTTCAGCTCCAGGTAACTTAGGGAGAATTAGAGGCACTGAAATTAGAGCCAGCCACGTTGATAGGTGATGAACTGACACTGTTCATGGGTGGCTAGCTGGCAAAAATGCTCTAGGCCACTTGTTTTTAAGCCCTTTAAGGGTTTGAAATGCCTTTATAAATGCATTAGAGCTACGAGACATGCCTGTGTGAAAATACATAGATTGAAGAGCATATTACATGACATATTGGGGGCTCATGGACTCCAAGCCCCTATCAGTGGTTCAGAGTAAATTTCTGCATTTGGAGGAATCTCTGTAAGCAGATAACTCCCAGGGTGTCAGTCTGCTCTAAGATTGTATTTAGAGAAGATTTGTTAAATAAAGAAAAATTAAAAGCGATTTTAAATTATCTCATTCTGTCATTTCTAATTATTCATAACCTGGCAAAATGACCCTGATCTATTGAAAGTGATATAATTACACAGGATTCTGGTTTGGACTTCAGGAGAGCCAGGGATGGAGACAACCTGACAAGCATCAATTCCACATTTCTCCCGCTGGTGTGAACACCTCACATTGAAACTCTCCCCCTGGAGCAGCCACACAGCTGCTTGTCCACCACCTCCCCTTCACCTGTCCAGACGCAGCACCGTCTACCTACTTCTGAGTTTCTCCTCCCACATGGAGCTTTTGCTGGTATTTCAGGCCTCACTCCATCTCCCCTTCTCCAAATGCCTACAGGACAGAATGTGGTGCACAGTTCCATACATAATTATATCCTGTCATGTGCAAAGGGTTTCTGTGTCTCGTGTGTAAAATTCTAGATCATAGTCTAAATCTAGATCAGACCTAGTCAGTCTTCGGCTTTTTCCTGCTATCTAGAACACAGACTAGATACTCAATAGATACCTGTTGACTAAAGTCCATTGTTTGGCTTCTGTCTGTGATGGTTTCACCACATCTTTGAGAAACATTAAGATCTCAGAGAGGGCAATTTAAAGCAGAATATTATGAAACAGAACTGAGAAGTGAGATTACATATGTGTAGGAATCAATGCAGGTTGTGAGAATTACATTTTCTAGAAATAATTATCAAGGGAAACTCTGAGATTGGATTGAAAAGTTGAAAATGCTGATGAGATAAAATAGTTGCATGCACTTTTTAAAGGTCTGTGACCATATTTTTTCATCATTTCTTTTTAAACTAAAAGGAGTTTTGTTGTGTTATAAAAGTTGTGTTTTAAAAAATGCCTCTTGCACTTGTTTGGCTAAAGGCATCATTTGAAAAACACTGGCTGTGTTCAATTCACTATGGTTGTGATGATCAGTACCCACCCCAGCCCTCCTCAAATGGCTCTTTGTCCACTTAGAAAGGAGTTTTTCTTTCCTTTATTGTGAATATTCTGAACTTCTATCATATTAAACAAGGGGCCAGCAACACTGGAGAAGCTGGAGTCAGTCGTGAATTCTCAGCCTTGATGTCTAATTAGAGGTAGTGTATGCAATGCCTTCCTTAATTACTTTGGAGTCATAGGGGTATTTCATTAGTTGCAGTCCTTATCTTGTAACTTCATTCATAATATATGTTCCTTATCAATTAGTCCCACTGGGAACTGATCACCAGTCCTGTGTTTCTCTCCCTTCCTGTGATCCCTGAGCCCTGAAGTAGAAGGTCAGAATTCCTCTATGTAACACCACTTTCAACTCTATTACCACACTAAGAACACCATGAGGGGAAAAAAAAAAAAGCAGGATGTATTGCTTACAAGATAAACTACTGTCCCTAGATTTTGCTAGAAATATTAGGTCACATTGACATCTTCAAAGAAGTTAAACAAGAAATGTTATTTAGACTTAAATTGATCAGAGGCTCATTCCATACCTTTCCTGGGATCAGTAGAAATATGCTCCCCAGAGATGTTTTAGAAAGAGAAATTGGAATGCTCTCTTTCAGGATGAAACTCTATTTAATCCACAGACAGATACACAGGTCGAACTAAAAAGAAAGATGAATTCAGGGGAGGAGAAGCTAAATTCAGGTATTAACGGGGCTACAGAACACAGAGGCCGTGAAGTGAAGTCGCAGAAATGGGCACAGGCGCTGACACCACCATCCAGTATGCAGGGTCCTCTCCCACAGACTCCCCAAGCCAGGCAGAGAGGGTATAACTCTCTTGATGTTCTAAATATTTTAATCCTTTAGTCAACTTTCTGTTATTCTAATTCTGTGCTCAGAAACTTGATTACAATTTGCTTCTAAGTTTTCTTGATCCTGGGAAGGACCCTCCTGGTTGGCTTCCGGACCTGTTCATTCATTTCTGCCGGGGGCTTCCATTACTGCAAGTCCTTCATTAAGAGACAGGGCTTCTTTCCCAGCTTTTGTTCTTTGTTCTACCTGCTCTTATTTAAAGATCATCTCCATGAGATATTTTTGAGAATAGAAGCTGCCGTCTCTGTACTTCTCAGAGTTCTACTGGCAGGTTCAAACCGTGGATCTTCCTGGCTTCAAACTTACTTACCTAAAGGGCCTTTTGTGATTGTCCAAAGCCAGAAATATGTTTTCAAGGCAGCATCAGAAGGAGTCAGACCTCAAAGCACCCTAGAAAATGGGTGATCAGACCTGAGGATTTATCTATTGATTAGCTATTGCTGTGTAGAATATTAAATAACTGCAACACTTGGTGGTTTATAACGACAATTACTCAGTTCTTATGAGTCTGCAGGTGTGTGTGTGGTGGGGGGGGTTCCATTGATCTGTGTTGGACTCTGCGGGGCACCTCAACTCAAAGTTGTAGTGGTTGGCATGAAAGTTTCTCACTATGGTCTGTCAGTTGGTTGTCGCAGTTCTATTCAGGAGTCTTTCCTTTACCCAACAGACCAACTGGGGCAAGCTCTTCTTGTTGCAATAGCAGAGGCGCAAAAGGATGAATGGAAATATCCAAGGCCACTTAAAGCCTTAGCTCTCAACCGACATACTGTCAATGTCATTCGGATCTACTGGACAAAGCAAGTTAAGGAGCCAAAGTCAAGGGGACAGGAAATACAGCTTACTCTTCCAGTAGGAGGAATTGCAATGTGACATGTCAGAGGACTCAGGGCCAAAATGCAGCACAGCTCTAAGGAGCCCCAGTGACCTCTGGAGCTACAGCAGTGCTTGAGCCTTTATTACTTTGACTCAGGCACCAATGTGCATAATTTTCTGTCTTTTAGCTCACACTTTCAAATGGAAGATCTGACTAGACCAGCCTTACCCATTCATTTCCCTGTGGTCAGTGCTGCTTTCTGGTTCCAACAGAGATCCCAGTCCCCCCAAAGGAGGATATGAGCAAAGGTGTTGTGACCGTGTGCACACCCAATGGGGTTTTCTTTGGCTGCCATTGTTTTTTGTGTGTAATTCTCTTGGTTTCTAGTCATTTGGTTTCTCCAGGTGGTAAATTTTTCTTGCCTGCCTAAGGCAGGAAATATGTTTCCAAGGAATAGAAATCCACTCAAAGCAACTCTTAACATAAGGCTATATCAGGAGCCAGATCTCAAGACATCCAAGGAAATGGGGATTAGACCTAAGGAGATACACATCTTCTTTTCCAAAATTTCTATATTCATAGAAATTGTCCCTTCATGAAGGACTTGTAAGAACTAAAGTCAATTTTAAACCATTTCTCAATTTTTTACTGACCACCAGACCATGGCCAGAAAGTGATCGAGCTTTGAATTCACAAGCAGCAGATTAATACTTTTCATGGAATAAATTATGTCTTTGGCTACTGATTGATTCCATGACTCTGACCACAGATCAGGCCCTGACTTGAGCTTCACTAACAAGTACCACTGGTCTCATAGAGGACAGAGAAGCAGAGTGTGGACGGCTCAGTTCAGCTTCTTTCCTCTCCTCCAGTACAGCTGGAAGTAAGTATGAAGTAGGGTCATGACACCACCTTTTCTTACATCACTCCTCTGAAGGGGCAGATTTTTCCATCTCCAACTTGCGCAATATACACATTTGGTCCAGAAAGCCCCCCCAATCCAAAAGAAACATGAGGTCGAAATTATAAATGAAAAAGAAAAATATTTTTTCCTAATACAGTTGTTTTCTGTTGGTGTTCAAATGCAAAATCACCTATAAAATACAGGAAACGTTTGAATGCGTTGATGGAGGGTGGAAATTATCTATCAAATAAGTTGGCAGAATGCATTTCAATCGATTGTCATTATCCTGAAGGAAATGGTACCATTTCAGTAGACAATTTGCAGAATGAGCAATGAGATGCAGGTTCTATTTAAGGCATGATTTTCCTTATGGGAAGACACCGGGGAGATAGCGGAGGAACCCTAAGTGTGAGCCTCCCTCCGTCTGAGCCAATTATGGAAAACACAGGCATAACCTAATGTCTAAGTACCATGTACATGATATATTGTTATTTTGTTCAAGGGCCTTGAGGCAAAGGAAAAATCAAAATAATTTTTACAATAGCACCTGTTTGAAAATAAGCAATTTATCCCATCCTTATAAAATATTTATGGATTTCAAATAGATGTCCTTGAATCCGGCCATTTCATTTCTTTTCTCCACTGAGGGTAGGTTAGTTAGAGAAAACTCTGGGCCTATTTCCTGTTAATTCAATAGAGATCCGACCCTTTTGTGGAAAATCAGCCACCCAGTAACTTTATTTACTAAACTTTATTCTTAATGATTCCACCTTAGCAATTGTACAAGCAACAGCCCATGCATCATTTCACCTATTGAATAGAGAAGAATCACTTCCATGCAATAAAATAATTTGATTTCCATCGAGAAAATGTATTTCAAAAAACCCAAGAGATGGAAGGAAACTATTACTTTTTATTACCCATATCATAATGTTCATCTTAATTACTGCTAAAGCAGGTTCACAGATGTAGTCTAATTGAATGTATAACTTTTTAATTGAAAAAGGGAAAGTCTGAGGTTTGAGTGCCAATAATAGGGTGCGACTCAGGTTAGAGCCTTCCCTTCTAACAAGCTTTCCTGGGAGAATAGGAGCTCTCAGATATGTCCTAATTGTCAGGTATCAACAATGCACAAATCAAGATTTTGGATTTTGGAGAAATTAGCCATTGTTATCTGTTACAACATGACCTGGTTTACAGCCAGGTCAAAGTGACTAGACACTGAATAATGTGGCACATTAGTTGAGATTAGTGTCAACTCTGCCTCTGACATTTTGACCCATCCCCAGGCAAAAGATTTTTATATTTTAAATAAAGAATAAAAGATGGGGTTCTACCTGATTTCACTTGGATAGTCCAATGATTACTCTTGTCTTCCTGAACTCCAGTGAGTCAGTTCTCTGTATTTCACTGCCAGGTTTGCATCAGAAAATTCTCTTGTGGGAAAGGAAGATTTTGAGACACTTCAGGCAGCAAGACCATTACCTTGAGCCTATTGAAATTCCGCTTCCTGATCAGAAAAAGCAACAGGAAAGTGAGCTCAGCTGGGTTCCATCTCCCCTTACCCATCCTGAAGATTAGGAGAGATTCCTGGGGGATCTGTCCTAATTGGTTTGCAAATAATGGAAATCACTAAAGTTCTCGGGGGCTTTAGCTCTGCCCTTTATCACCCAAAGCCTTAACCTCCCTCTATACTTACAAACAGCAAATAATGCACCATCTATTTTGGTAGCCTAAACTTTTAGCCATTCTAGTACAGGTGGAGGAAAAGAAACTTCTAGTAGTATTTTTACATCATTGTAGTGTTTTTCAACCTACAGTTAAACTTCCGTGGCACACTTAAATTATGTTGATCAAAAAAAAAAAAAAGACTAAAAAAAAGAATATACTTACTGTGCTTTGAACTTCTTTTGAAAATAATTTAACGATCATTAAAAAATTTGCAGCACACTTAAGATCCTCTCACAGCACCCCAGTTGAAAATCACTGCGTTATTGCTGTACCTGGCACCTGTAATTAAACAGCATATATTATTTTTGTTTTCTTTTTCCACATGGAATTATTTAATGTTTCCCCGATGCACCACAATGAAATACGTAATAGCTAATAAGCTTACTGAAAGAGCATCTGATACTCTCAGGAATAAAATATATATATGCATATTAATTTTTTTATATATGTAATTCTTACATATTTTAGGTTCTTGTTATCTGGGTATGCATGTGGACACATACCATTTTCTCAGGAATTCCATTTCTCCAAAACATCAATTAGTCTGACTCATCAAATCCCCTGTTTATAATCTGTATCATGTATTTGACATGTTTCTATTTCTGCGCCAGAGAACACCACTCAAAACAGCCTCTGAATACGTAGATGGTAATCATATGCTTAGACAGCAAAGGAAGCCTTTCATGACTATTTTTAATGTATCTATACCCACTTCAGATGCCTTTTCGGAAACCAGCTGCGGAATCAATGTGTTCAAAATGGTATCGTTCCGTCGCTGCCACGGAGGAGCTCCCTTTAATTTCCTAAAGGCCAGGTTCTCTGCTTTCACCAAGGCAGAAGGACTAATACGACTTTAAGGGAGTGGGTGATAATTCAAGTATGATTGTATTAGCATAAAGGAACATAAGCTGCTTTTTCTGAATGCAAACATGGTCCCTAAACCAAGGATGTAAATTAGTATTACAATGAATGCACCAGAAGGACAGAAGCTTGGAAGTGTTCTCTTCTCTGAGCAGCAGGAGACTGTTCAGGTCCTGCTGTTTTGAAAACCTTTCTCCCCCCATGCAGGCTGCCCTGCTAAGAGAAATCCATTTGAATATTTTGGCAATCACAGAGGCCCCCATATAAATCATGGATACAGAAATGCAGAAGGCAGTCTAACAAATGGAACATGGTGGAATCTGTTTTTCCGCCGCCATATGGTGTCGACAGAATGCCACTTCGTTTCTCTGGGAAACAGCTCATCATTAAAAAATAAATAGCATCTTTTCTGTGGGGAGAGAACCCACAGTCATTATTTTGAAAAATAACAAACAGGAAACTCTGTCCTTTCATTTTGCAATCTTTTTTTTTTCCCCCTTATATTATTATTATCGCCGCACACATAGAATTTTTCTTCCAGGAAAACTCACGATGGCTTGTTCCTGGCTGATGCACAGGAACTCAACATCATGTTTTCCTGACTGGGAAGCTAAGTCTAGCCCAACCCACACCATGAAAAAAATCAGGACACTATCAATTATCCTTCCTTGGGAAAAACTACCCTTTAAACCCAACATATGGATTTTACTTACAGTTAGATTTCATGCTTCTAGGTATTATGTGCGTAAACCATCCTGGTTTATGCAAGGTTTAACAATTTCCAAATTGAATCAGGATGGCTTTATTATTTATGGAATAAAGTAGCTACTGGAATTCAATCTAGAATGTATTTGAGAATTTACCTACTCTCAGACCCAGGACAATTTTGTCATATTCCACAATTAAATGTAATTCAAAGCTTGCGCATACCTTTTTCCCACCTACAACACTTCTTTGAGGTTGTTCCTCCTTTTTTTTTTTTGGAGGAACAATCTTCTTTTTTTTACCAATACCCGCATCATCCATTGACAAGCCAGACTGCTGAAAATTTCTATCTGCAGTGCTGTCTGTACACAAATCACAGTATATTCAAATCAGCATAGTTCCCAAAGTATTTTCATAAAAACTGTTTTTGGTGTTCAGATAACACTGAGGTATTGTCATCTTTTTCTTGTAAATAATGAAACGGAAAGAGGGGGGCAAATGACTAACCTGGATCTGAGTGCCAGGGTTTCTGACCCCCAGGTGAGGACTCTGTCTATAAGAAGACCTCGACCAGTACAGCTCACCTTCTGCTGTTCCTTCGGGGATGGCTGCTGACTATGTGAGTAGATAGGTCTTGATATTGACAATGCATCACTTACCTATTTCCTCACCTATCAATCATATCGTCTCAGATACATCAGGGAAATACATAGTTTCTAAATGTCAGGTGCCACAGACCAAAAAAGAAGCACACATTTATAAAGTTTATGTTCCAAAAGCAATTTCTTAGAAGATTCTGAGGCCCAAATTATCTGCTCCCATTTGGTGAACTCTGTGAAATAGGATTTGAAAAATGTTTGTGTTGATAAGCCATTTTTTATTATGGTATGTTAGTATAATGGTGTCCTAAAATAAGCAATAATTTTATAATATGTTGTTCTGTTGGAACAGATGACTAAGAAATTTTCACTAACATCAGACAAATGAAGAGAGCACAAAATCGGATCCTCCTCTGGACCAGAAGTCAAGAACAGAAAAGGTGCATTCCTGCTTCCTCTAAGCTGTCTGTCAACACTAAATTCCCTTCTGTGATATAACATTGAGTTTCTGCCAATGGAAAGAGTCCTCCCAGCTTCATCTGCTTGAATTCATTTCTATTGCTCCTAAAGAAAGCTTATTGAAAGACATAATTAATCTCAGTATTTGTGTGTTACTTTCTTTTATTCAACTCTTTTAGCTTTGTCCTTTAACACACCTTCAATGCATATTTGGAATTAAGATATCGCAAATTAAGAAACAGAAAAATATTTCATATCTGCGAAGTTGCAAGGCATATGCTTTGTTCCTTGATGCCGGAAACACTGTTGTCAAGAAATTACATACAACCGGCAGATAATTCCAAAATGTTGTTGACAGCTTGTCAATGGTAGAGGCTGATGGCTATATGGCACCAAGGAAAGCAAGCCAGAGATCCCATAACATGGAGTGAAACCAAAAGAAAAGATTAAAAAAAAGATAGTAAATCTACACATTTCGTGCCATTTTGTATTGTTTTGAGATTGTTCACTGTCGATGCCATGCTAATGGTTTGTTAAAATCGCTTGTAAGATGACCTCCCGGACAGGGAACTGAATGAATGAAATACAGCTTTAGATGTTATAGCTGATGGACAGTGAGGAAAGCATATATTTCATGTTATTATTATTTGAAAGCTAGTATTCCATCACCTGCGTTGTATAATTTTAAGCATGACTTCCAGACTGAGGGGAAAATATTTGAGGGTAAAGATGTAGGTGAGGTGATTAGGGAAAAAAACAGACTATATTATTTAAGATTGCCTGTTTATGACAAGACTGGAGATTATGGTTAACTTTAACTAAATTTGGTTCCTCACTTTGCAATAGCCAGGTTTCAAGTACTCAATCTCCAGGTGTATCCAGGGAATTTAGTGAGTTACTGCATCAGCCGGCATGACACCGAAAATGTCCCTCATCACAGCCTGTGGCACTGGACAGCACTATTAGAGGGAGTAAAACATTTCTACATGATTCTTTCATTTATTCCACAACTCCTTTATAGAGTATTTGCTTTTCAAGGGAAACATCATGCAGATCACAGAGACTGAGTTTGCAAACTCTAGGTCTGACGCCTCTGCCTATTTCCTGTAGAGCCCTCTGAGCTCTGGCTCTTAGCTTCTTTCCTGGTGAAACAGAGGCCTCAAGGACAATGACAGTATGAGGCTTTGGTGAAGAGATTCTAGAAGAAACAAGGTGCTATCTGGCTTCTCAAAGCTCATAAATAATTTAATTATACTTAGAGTTATGCTCACTGTGTTGTTCCCTAAATTTAGTTCTGTGCAACAGCTGTAGAATCATCTTTTATTTTGTTAGAGAAGGGTTTCTACGTTTCTTTTGAGCTGCTGACCACCAGCACCATACTAATGAATGTCGGTTGGCTTTTTAATATGAGGCACATGCATGTATTTCTGGATTCAAGTTGTGATTGTGCTGCATCCTTCCCGGTGAGTTGTGTGTCCGTGGAATAATTATTTCACCTTACTAACCCTCATTTTCTTAATATGTAAAGCAATGATGATAGTAGTCCTTGTGAGGATTAAATTAATGTTGCCCAGAAAGCTCTTAGGGCAGTGGTTAATACATGGTGAATACTCATTAAATGGTAGCCATTTTTATTGCCAGTGTCTAGGAACTTTGGTAACTATTCTATATCTATTATTTTATGGTTTTTCTTAACCCAACTCTGTAAGATATATAGTATCATTAGTTTCATTTAGTGGAGAAAAAATGAGACTTGAAGAGGTTAAGGAATTTCATCAAGTTCATCCAGAATTTGAACCAGGCTCTCCGAGAGCCAGAGAAATTTACCTCAATTATGGTACCAACTTCAACTTTATGAGATTATGGGGATTTGATGAGAGAATGCAGATAAAGCATTTGGCACACATACCTCGGCAATCATATTACTCTTATGCTTGGGTTCATCAAGTACTGTTTTTTAGTTTGAAGGTAATTTTAATGTTTTGAAATGAGATACAGGATCAGAGTAGAGGCTACATCCCACATTCTAATACTACAGAGCCTTTCAGAGCTATCTAATAACCCAAACTTGATGGTCAACATGGCACTCCTCTTCTCATCAATTGTTTCATGCTTAAAAATAATAATCCTAAGCTACCCTATGCAAGCACACCAGAAAATGTGTTCTATATAAAATAGGGGCAAGATGATCTAGTTCTTTTGAAACCTTGTGCACAAGTCTACAATGAAATGACAGATAAAATGTGTGTACAGGGAGCTGTCCCTAGAAAGTGGTACTGAAGTAAGAGCTCTGTACTTTGAAAACTACGCCCAGATAAGGTTGTGAGAACTCCCTGCTGATCTGGCATGGAGTAACATCAAAGTCAATGCATGGCAGACCACAATTTTCCAGCATGTTGTTCCAGCCTGAAGCAGCCTGTTACTATTAGCATAAAGCAACATAAGTCATTTTGGAAGGCACAGTGGGGGAGACAGTATTTTTTTATTGCTCCTTTTCAGAAATGTGTTAGACTACAACTCGGGATACTTAATCTGACGATTTCTGCACCAAATAACATCTGACCTATGAAAAGGCAAACTTTTCAGGGGCCAAATTCATACCAAAGAAGTCTTCATTTTAGCCACTGAGGAAAAATGAAACGCAGTGATAGAAGATCATTTGGAAATTTGAGTTGAGGCCAACAGATTTTTATGATGAAAAAAAAAGTTCTTTTTGCAATATATAGCATTTTTTCTAAAGCAAGGAAGAGTGAATAAATCCAATTTCTGAATCTTTCCCAGCAGTGTAGAATGATAACATGAAACCATGGATTTCTAAAAAAAAAAAAAAAAAAAAAAAATTATAATGGTTACCTAAGGGCAGAGAAAAATCATTACTACATATGATGATATTATTAAGATCTTAAAAAAAATAATTGATGAGAAAAATAGGTCAAAACAAACTGCCCATATTTAACAAAAGAAATCAAATTTAATCCTATACAAAGATTCTAAATTTCAATTTTCCAAATTCTCCTGGACGATATGATTTAATAAGAACTCATGGGCAAAATGAAGCCAAAAGCCTTAGCTGCCCATAAATGAAGTGTAGGTCTAGGGTGTGAGGATGCACAGCAAGGTGTGTAGCCATCTGGGTGAAAAGAAGGAGACTAGCAGGTCACTGGAGGTCAGTGAGAAGGTCATAATTAGCATATGTTCTGTGCTGGACAAATACAATCTAGAGTTCAGGCATTTTATGCACAGACAGTAGAAAATATTAAGATCATGGGAAAGTGCAGCCTAATATTTTCGGATGAGGGAACCCGGCAAATTTGAGCTCAGAGACAGATGCCTAAGAGTACAAAAAAAAAAATTATTATTATTATAATAATTATATCAATAGGCACTTTCTGTTTTACGCAATCCCAAGGTGAGAGCTGCAGTCTCTGACATCTTTCCCTCTTCTGAAATCGGACAGCCCAGCTAAGTTTGAGTTTTTAGCCCCCCTTTTTTCTCTTTGCCTTGTTTCTCTTCAGTCTCCTCAAATCTCCCGTGAGCTTCCCAAAGCCAGGGATCCTGTCTTGTTTAGCTCTCTATCTCCCACACCAAATGAGACTTACTCCAAGAGGTACTCAGTGACTGTTTGTTGGTTTTCCCCAAACGCCTCGCTTTTCTTTTACTAGCTTAAACACTGTCACAGTCTGGAGGAGACTTTCTACCCCAGCTTAGCTGTTACTCCAGAGCTTCCACATGGGCCATCAGGACTTGTTATCATTAGCAACCTCTTAGATGCCTTCACTGGAGAAGTTAGCATTTTATATCAAGGGGACAGAGAACTCAACTGAGTGTTTATGCTCTAGCATCTACATTTCAAACTTCAAAAGAGGATAGTAAAGAGATTTGGGGTAGCAAAAGCCATAATTGAACTGGTAACACCTGCAGAGAGCCGGTGATAAATGTCTAAAGAGGACCAGGGACATTGTCAGGCAGTTTTGCTCTCACTGTTCCAGTCAAACCTGTACGGGGAAGGGAGAATATCAAATAGAAAACAGATATTCTAATATTAACAGCATTTCACAAATGCAGCTGAAATTCTTAATAATAAAAACGATTTCATCCCTTTCCTTTTTCCCCATCACAATCTAAGTTATTGAGGGTAGAAATTCAAATGAACATATCTTACCAAAATATTTATTCAAATAGGAATGTTAGTGATTTTCAGATGCTTGCTGGCAGAGTGGAAACAGAAAGATAAATGTCTTTCTCGCCCTATTCCGGAGTTATTGTTATCTTCCCGACTGTGATGCTCCTTCATTATCCGGGGGTACACAAATCCAGGCAGTGCATAATTTGGGAACCAAAAGTAAAACAGTAAAACATTTTTCAAGATGCTTTCACCGTTTCGACATTTTTTTAAAAAAATAATTTAAAAGCAGGAAAAGAAGCATACCTCATGTTGGCTTTTCCCAGGCATTAAAATTCCACATACAAATCCATGTGCATCTGGTCCTCAGAGGATGCTATCAAGGCTTTGCAAACAGCAGGCTGAACTCCCAGTCCATACAATGTCTGGGCCTTGTGGGGCCGTGCTAATGTCACCAAAGTTTGTGTACCACTTTTTACAGATTGTCCAACTGAGGCCCCAGGATGAGAGGTAACCATGAGTTTCCTTAGGCCCATCTGGCAAAGGTTAGGAAACGAACGTCTTCTCACCAGTGGACAACATAATCACCTGAGCTGTTCACTGCCATTTTAATCAGTCAGCCAATCAAGTCGGAAATTAAAGCTTGTTTAATTATGCTCTCAGCCCCGTGCTTAGCTCTGCTTAGCTCTGCCGGTGAAGAACCGAGAACGCGGAGTGCAGGTTTGCCCGCTGGAAGCCTGACTTAGACACACCTGAGGCAATTAGAGAACAATACAGGATAAGACGCAATTAAGTCAGAAAACGTTAAGTAGGATGATCCTGAGCGCTTTAAAGGGCTCCAAAGTGAAGCTCCAGCACTGGGAGAAGGTTGCAGGAAAGGGTGCCTTTGCCGTCTGCCTTGCTGTCACCCTCTCCTCCCTCACTGCGTTGTTTAGGATTAACAGGAAGAAGCTGCTTCAGACGTGATCCAGACATCCAGCTGCCAGACTCCTTGGGTGTTCATCCCCTTCACTGTGGCTCTGTTTTGGCAGCTGCTGCCTGAAATCCCTTTCCGTGGGCCCACTGCAAACGCCCCACGGCTGTGTAAACAACTCCCCAGGGGATTCCCTCCCCACCTGTCCTCCCACCAGCATCCTTCTTAGCTGTCCACCGTCCACTTATTCTGTAACGTGACAAGCACGCATTTGGTCTCTTCCTAACACGACTGTGGGGTCCTTAGGGGCCACGTGGACCTTTAGCAATTATAGATGTTTAAAAAATCAAAGAACATTTAAATAGTCCTCAGGGGTGTGATAGGCTGGAACACCACGAGATAAGGCTGTGATGGCCCAAGCAGCACTAGGCAGAAGGTGGGTCTACAACAAAGTTGTACGTTTGGACTTTTCAGTGTACTCAAATGAAACCTCTCCATTAGTCACCCCTGTTTCTATTCCCCTCTTCCAAAAGATGCTAGAATCCGAGCTCCCAGCAAAGCCAAGAGAATGTGCTTATTCTGGTTCATATCGAAAATCTGAATGCTTAATTCCAGACTGACACTTGAAGAAAAAATAGAATTTCTTTTTTAAAGAACTTCTTTGCTGACTTGCAAATGATGTTTTCTTCTGTACACACTGTAGGCCACACACCCGTGGGCTTCATATCATCTTCGTTATTTCAGAACCCACGAGCACAGAGTTCTTGCAAAAGCTCTCTTTGGCAAGGGGGAAATGGAAGAATAATTATTTCAGCCTGCCACTTTTTTCTGCCTCTATTTTTTTCAAACTAATACATCAAACTAATTCAATTTATTGTGTCCATTTTTTTCCCCACAAGATCTGAAGTAAATGAATGTGCTCTACATAATCTGGAAGGCAATGCAAATACACAGTCAAACTTAGACTATTCCGGGACTCTCATATAACCAGAGATAGAAAATTTTAATTCAAAAGTTAACGATTCATATATCACTTGTTATCTTTACCTGTCAACACTTCTGACAGGCTATTATAATATTCGGTATTTTTTTCATATTATACTTTATCTTGTAAAAATAATTTTATTCCTTTCTCACTGTATTCTTCAACATGGAAAAAAAGGTCAGACTAGACTTTTAACTTTTAGACATGAAGGATGATAACAATGGTTTCTAGAGACAACAAAAGTTCCCATCCCCATAGGAAAGGGCTGATTCCTGTTCAGCAAGTAACCACCAGAACCAACTTTAAATCCATCCAACTCCAACCTCATTGATCAATGACACATCTGCATCATTAACCATGCTTTTGAAAGCTGACCAATCAGTGACGGGTCAATATTTCTGAAAAGCAGCTAATGAGTAAGAGTGATTTTTAAGTAACCATGTTTTCACAGCTAAAGGTCAAACAATAATCTAAACCTTCTCCCTTTTGAAATCATTCCAGTTCCTGAAAGCCACAATTCCTAAACCCCTGCACAAGATTACGTCTCTGCTTTCCTCAGATTTGTCTCATGAGCAAAGCTCACCCTCATTTAACAGGCAACAGATTTGTTTCAGATACAAAGCGATGGCCTCTTTCATATAAATTAGTTTGATATCTCACTGGCACAAACAAGTATTCATTGGTTATTTGTCTATACCCCTTATGCAGAATATAAAGTAGTCAAATATCAAATCTGAGCAATGTCCCAAGCTGCAATACGTAAAAGGTTGGGCTATAAAGAAGTCAGCCAATCAAACTGTCTATTTCAACTTGTTGCTTTATTCAAGTGCAACATCTCATTGTTCATACACATTTCTAGCCCCCTATCCCAATGGCACTAATAGCTAAGACTCAAGCAAAGTATCACACAGGAAGGAGGGAGGTGCAGGGTGTCCAGGAAGTCTGGGTAAAGTAGTTTTACATTGGAAATTGCACACAAACTTTATGGACACCCTTATAGTACAGTATTGAAAAAACTGAGCAAACTCCCTGAGGCCCTGCAGGGTTAGCGCCCATCTCAGAATGTTCAGACACTGTAAAGAGGTTCCCAATTTTTGACCAATTTGTTCAAAAAGAAAGGCAAGAGGACAAAAGTGGATTATTTCCCTCACCTGAATTTGAAATATTTGAAAGCATGAACACTTTGAATAGCAACTATTTTCTTAACAATAACATGCTTCAGTGGCTGTTAAAGAACTTCAAATAAAAATACTACACGTATAATTATAGACATTGTTTTCCTCTTTGTTAAATTTCTCAAAATGTTATTTATAGATTGTCCTTTACCTAAGCTTATGGTTGTAAAAGAAACAAAAATTTGTTAGAGAACTCACATATTCGAATCACTTATGTATAGTTATAGCCTGACCTGTGTAGATTTAATAAGTCCAAGAGAGCTTCTTATGTTTTATAAAAGAGAACTAAACCCCCTTACACACTGTGTTTAGCTGTGATACACATCATGATGCCCCAACATCCTTGACGCCCCCAGGTCAGCCTACCAATCCCAAAGCTTCTGCCCAAACCCTTCCCCCAAATGTGCTTTCCTTTCCCCCTCTGTCTCTACATGCCCCAACCCTCTCCTTCCTTTCCAATTCCATATCCAACAGAGAGATACACATATTACTTCTTGAGGTCTCCTTTCCCTCCTCTAAAACCACTCACACTTTTCCAGCCAATGTCTTCATTTATTTATTCATTCAGACACATTCATGTTTACCGTGCTGGGAAATATGCTAGACACTTGGTAATGATCACCTGTTGCCTTGTATCACTGTTCTCCATGGACCAGTCTTATCCTCCCTTATTAGTTGTTAACTTCCCTGAGTGCAAAGGATGTGCCTTTTCTATTATGTGGAGCTTAATACATGCTCTGTGGATGAGCAAGTTGGCCCTTGGCATGGCGGGAGGGTTCACGGGGGTGAAGCAAGTAAACAACATGTGACTCAGCTCTCAAACCAGTAGCTGACCTAATCCAGCTTATTTTGTTCACCAAATTTCCCTTGAAAAACTTTAAAAGTGTTCCTTCTGCAGTGTATGAATCATGAGCCCTCTAAGAAATACAAGTTGAAGCAGCATATCCACAGAGAGTACGAAATAAGCTTTCCAACCTCCAGCTATTGGTAATTGTCAATCATTTTTAAAAGTCTATCAATTTAGCTCAGATGCTGCAAGAATTCTGTGTGTTTGAATATCCCTAAGGACACCATGTATTCCTGAAATTATCGTGTTTACAGATCTCTCAAAAGCACAGAAGAAGCCTCACTGAGGCTCGTTAGGATAACTAACAGTAACTACCATCATACAAGGGAGAGTACCAACGTTGTACCATTTGTCCTTTCAGTTTGGAGGGCAGAGAAATTGGCATTGTCTCTGCACAATCACCAGAGGCCGCAATGGGTTCATTAAGAAGTGGATTTCATTCACATGTGTACTACGGTACCTGAGATGATCTAAGAAACAGCACGGTGCTAGAGAGCGAGAAAACCAATCTGGGTACAACAGAACCTGCATTCTCGAAATGCTCGTAGGTTTAGACCTACCAGTCGCTTTTGTTTTGTGGCATTTGTGACCTGGCCCAGGGCCCCGCAGAACCAGGTCTCTCTAAAGTTTGTCCTCACTTGGCTCCAGCTGGCACCTTGTCTCCAGCCCTTCTGCTTCTGTGGAGGAGTCTCCCAAGGCTGTGGATTCTCTCCCTTCCCTTCCCCACCTGTCTTCTCTGAGAGCTCATCTGCTTTCAGCATTTCCTCTCTCACCAGGATGCAAACGACTCCCAAATCTATTTCTCTGCTTCACATGTCTATCTCTCTCCATCACAGGGTACTTACTGCGTGCTGCTGGCAGGCAATCATTACTCAGTAAATCCTCGCTGCCTGACTGTAGGATAAGACGGAAGTGATCTTCCTTCAGGTAAATGCATAAAGGCCTTTTCTGGGTCAAAATGCCCTTGCCCTTCCTAAATTCAAAACTAGAGAGAACAGGATAGAATCACTAGAAGTAAACTCCCCAGAGGAAAGAACTGTATAATTTTTGTTTGGCCTCTCCTCTTTCATCTGTGCAGGACAGCCGTTTTGTTCCAGGGTCAGCTCCAAGCCCTGTACCACCCCACATTCATGAGGGTCATATTAGCCATGATCCTGTCCCATACCCACTGTGTGAGCATTTGACCCAAACTAGGCCAAGGGCCTTCCCTGGGATATTTGAACTTGGAATGATAGTCTCGCTGCTTGTGCCTGAAATTGAAAACCATAAAACCATAGAGATGGTTCCATCACTGAGCCACTAATTCATGTGGGCAAGGCCTGGTACAGTGCAGAACCAGAAAAGAGTCCATCTGCTAGCAGAGCAGAGGAAGGCACATGATGAGTACATATAAAAGGGAATACGTAGAGTGCCCGAAGAAATCATGACTTGTGTTGTCCAAACTCAGAATAGGAAGGAAACAAAGCAGAAGCAGAACTTTCATTGTGTAATAATAACTCCTGCCTAGTTCCCACTCTCATTTCTGTGGTTTCTTTGAGCATAACAACAAAAGTCACCGTAAGGATGACTACCACCTAGTTCAGGGGTTCGGGATGCCTAGTGCTGTGTTCAGGACAGTCTGCGTGTCATATAATCCAGGAAGTTGCCCATTGACATGAGCCCTGAATATGGGCCTGATTTTATAGGTGAAGACATTGATGCTTAGAGAAGTTTAGCAACTTGGCCAAAGTCAGGGGAGACAGAACCAGCATTAAAACCCAGGCTGCCTCCCCTCAAAATTCTTGCATTTTCCACTTGCTGTGCCGTGCTGGCACTGAGCCATATCCCGGAGCCAGAAACTGTGCTAAATAAAGAATAGATTCCCTCGGGGAGCTCACAGCCAAACTGGGGAGGCGAACCCAGCAGGGGCCAAGAGGGAAGCAGTGGCTGTCATTATTCAGGCAAAATTACATACCAATTTGGGGGAAAAATGCATGGTCTTGAATTCCCAGCTCCATTGAACTATCTGGAGGCATCCAAGAGCCAAGCCCACCTACTTTCAAGCAGATGAATCCAGATTCCTCACCTGCTGTCTCCGGGGCCGGCTGCACACAGGAGATGGCTCTCCGGGTGAAGTGGAAGTGGAGCCCATGATCTGCCCTGACACCTGGCCAAGTTCTCCTCGGTATGGACTGATAAAGTGCAAGCAGCATGGTTCTGTGTAGCACATCCCCACCTAATTCTTCTTAAGTGACTTACTTAAAAGATAACACTTAGAGATATACCCTGAGGGGCTCCTCCAGGCCAACGTACTGGTACAGTGAGTGCTGAAAGGTGGGTCATTCCAAATATTAATTTGGCATCAATAGATGGAGAGGTGCTTTTTAACTCTCCACTGAATGCAAAATTATCAGCTAAACTACAAAGATTTTGCTGGGTTGTTACTGGGTTGTTGTTTTTAAAGCTTTTCTCCTTTTTTTTTAAAATGTAAACATTTCCATTAAACTGGCTACCAGTGCAGTAAACACAGAGCAAGCAGGAATATGCAGTTTCTGCATTCAGTCGTTCATTCTGTCCTCCCTCTGTTCAGCCCTCCATTTTGGCCTCCCTACTAGAAAAGGCTAGGTCAGAAATTCTGTTTCCCAAAACCCATGGCCTGTGGCATGAGCAGCAGCCTGCAGGGAAGGGGTTGAGGAGGGCAGAAGGGGCCTGGGAAATGTAGCAGAAAAGTAGGTTAGGAAGGCGTCTTTAGAGTTCTCTTCAAAGCTAAAGTGCTTGGAAATTGAATGTCAAAGCCCGGCCAGGTTTTTCTTCCCTAAGGGCACCTTTTCTCATCTGAAGAAATATTAAGTTCATTTCAACACTACTTTCCTGGAATTCACAATTGCTATCGGTTCAGGGAACAGTGGCAAACCCAGGACAGGTCACCTCCTCCCCAGGTCTTCCCAGCCCCCCTCTCCCCAGGCAGGACTCCTCTCTCGCTGTGGTCTCCAGCACTGGCTCCCACACCTTCTTCTGTCCCAGGTGCCCGAACTTCACTCCCAGATACTCATGTTTCATAGTACCCCTCTCTAGGCTATGGATTCTGATCACCAAGAACTTCTAGAATTCTCCAGAGTCTGTAAGAGTCGGAAGAAGCACGGGTCTTCAAGTCAAGATCTCAGTTTGAATTCCAGCACTCAGATTCAACAAATGAAAGAATGATGGGTTCCTGAATCCCTTGGGGGGAAGGGCAATGTCCTGCCCAGTGCAAAGAGAGATAATAACAGGCCTAGGCAGGTTGCTCTGATAATCAAAAGAAAAAAATAGCCGACATTTATGGAAAGATTCCTTTGCATTAGGCACTGTTCTGAGATATTTACATGCATTACCTTCTTGAATGTAACAGACCCGAAAATAAATACTAGAATGAGCTCCATTTTATAGAAGTAGAAATTAGAGGCATTATATAACTTGCCTGAGGCACTTAGCCTGGAAGATACACAATAAAAGCAATAATAATAGCTATGCTTTATTGTACACTAACTATACACCCCAGACATGCCAAATATTTCACATGTATTAAATCATGTGCCCCCCGCATTTTCAGTTGAGGAAACTGTGTCTGAAAAAGATGAAATAATCTGCTGTAGCTATTCAGAGAAGAAATATAACCCCAGATCTTCCTGAGCCCATGCTTTTGAGTCTAACCTGCCCTGACTCATTATAGATGGCAGTTTCATCAAGTAGCCCTTCAATCCATTTTGTTAAATCAGGTTGATACTATGGGAGTTTTCCATTCAAATGTACTGGCTTTATTTATCTTGGAAAACATGGGTTTCACGTCCCATGCACAGTGGATCTGATTTCCTTAGTTTCTTCACAGAGAAGGATCTACAAGAAAGACCAGAGGAAAAGTCAGAGAGTGTGACCTTGGACCTCAACTTTTCAGCTCTGGAAACAAAGGTCAGCTCACATCTCCTTAACAGGAGCGCCAAAAGCCACAACCTTCATGCCAGGCTCCTGAGCTGCTCAGCTCCACAGCCACATTTGTGAAGATGGATAAAAAGCACCTCTTCTGCTTGGTCACTGCCAAAATAGTGGTAGTAATATCAACATCCAGTGAGACGGGGTTGTCTAGGGATAATGTGTCCACTTCATGTAACATCATGCATCTATGAAAAGAGTAATGATAAGGACAGGGAGAAGCATGGGACAATGCTTGGAGTGTTTACCATATGATGTTAACTGAAAAATACAAAGTAACACAATTGCTTCTATTTAAAATAGGAATACATATGAAAATTCAAATCCAAAGTTAATATAAAAGGAATTAAACATTTGCATTAAGAAGGGAGGATTCTGGGTGATTTTTTTTTAAAGATTTAATAAATATTCTATTGTTTTGATGGTAAAACATCAGAATTAAATGTCCAAGTACACTCGAGGCACTGCCCCAAGAGGCATGCCACGGAAGGACAGGAGATGATTCACCATGATGATTTTTCCAGCCGTTATTTCCCTGCTCCACAGGCACAAGGGAGACTAACAAAGAAAGTCAGCGGGGATGGTAGTAAGTTATTCTGTGGCCCACAGAACACGTCTATATGCTACTTTCTATTTAATGCTTAAGTGAGACAGGATGTTCCAAGGACTTTTCCACCACCTCTTTCCAAGTGAAACACAAAATACTCAGGATCCTCTGTGGGACATAGTCAGGAAGGGACCAGTCCTTTCCCTGCATGAGACAGTCTTTATACACTAATGACAGCCAATAGCAGTTTGTGCATTTGAGGGTGGGTGGGTATAAAACCAACATATTGGTTCTCTGAAGGTTACAGGAAATATGCGTCACATTTTCCTTTTCCTTTTTCTAATACCAGTTTAGGTTGGGGGTATGAATGATATTCCAAGACTGAAAGACGTCATTGGAAATGAGGGCACATTTTGAGTAGTGACAAGGGTGCCCAGGTGTGGTGCCCAGGTGTGTGCTCAGCCTGTCCCCTGAATGCACACTTATAGCAGACCCTGTTCTATCCAGGTCCCTAGGGAGCCCCTTTTGCCAGTCTCCTCCCCTCTTCCCCACCCAGCCTCACATCTCTAAAGTAGGATGGTTTGTCTCTGTTTTCCCTTCTGGGCTGACTCAGAGTTTTAGCCCTGATCTCTCTGCAAAATTAAAGGCTTAACTCCTGTGTCAGAGAGCAAGATTTGGGAAAAGCACTTGGGAAATCATAAAATTACACAATTCTGTTCAACAGCCAAGATATCACTCCCCCCATGGTTACTGTGTGCACACTGCTGGTCCCCAGCAGCACAGGACTGCTCAGATGGGACACCTGCTCTGAGCAGGCAGTGGTGGGAGGGAGGGCTGTCAGTATTCCATGAAGTGTGAAAGATGAATGCTCTGTGTGATGGGACCACCAGTGAATCCTACATGCTCTTCCCTAACCAGCCTGTGTAAAAGATGCTGCCTCCAGCTCTTACTAGACGCTTCTCTGTAGGGACAAGTCCCCACTGGATTCCTGGAAGCACGGATAGTGCCGCACCCCACATATACTATATTTTCTCTTATGCACACATGTCAGTACTTAAGAGAAAAAAAATTATTTTAGCAGTAATAAGCAAAAATTTATTGTACATTTTCTTTTTTAATTAAATCATAGCATTGTACATTAATACTATCATTGGGTACAGTGTACTGTTTCTATATACAATTTGAAATACTTTCATCCAATTGGTTAACATAGCCTTCATGTCATTTTCTTAGTTATTGTGTTAAGACATTTATATTCTACATTTAGAAAGATTCTATAGGATGAACCATAGGTGTGATCCCACCAATCACCCTCCCTCTCCTCTTTCCCCATATTCTTGGGCTCAAGTTTCATAGTAGGGTTTAGTACGTTGGATATTTTTTCTTCCATTCTTGAGATACTTTGCTAAGAAGAATATTTAATTTATAAATCAGGCACAATAAGAAATTAATGGCTGGTACTATAACAGAACAATTGTAACAATATAGTGTATAAAGGTTATATATATGTCCTCGCTCCCTCCCCGGGACATACTGTACTCATGCACTATACTCACCTGTTTTCATTGACCTCAGGTAACTGAAACCATAGAATGTACATCCTCAGTAGAGGAAGACTACTGTACATGCTAACGGCAAGGTTAGGATTCATAGGAACACACCGTGCACACACACACACACACACACACAGACACACACACTTACAGGAAGTCAAGTCCAGGTCTTTTGAAATGTATCAAAAATCTATGTCCGTGCTAACCTGGGATCTAATTTCCTGCCCCAGCCTCTCTCTTTAATAAAGTAAGAGGCAGCCTATCTTGCAGCACTTTTCCTTTTATTCAAGTTAAGCCTTCTCTTCTGCTTTGGTTGTAGGTCATGATCTTGGCAGCTCCCTGCAGATTGAAAAGGTTGACTTCTAGATCTATACGTGACCAGCTTAATTCTAGAGAGACTGTCTGAAGTACTCCACCGTGTTTCAGTTTCCACGTCATTTATCACTGACATTGTCTCATGCATGAAAGTGCAAGGAGATTTAAGGAGCTGGCATTTGCTCACAAGGTCTTCTTTAGCGGAACAGTGCCTAACATGTTTTCAGCGCTGCCACTGAAACACAGCTCTCCTCTCCCCGGTGCTTCTGTCTTCCACGGAACAGCAAAGCCCTCGGTGAGTGGGGAGCTCCGCTCAGAACTCTCGGTCCCACTGTGCTAACATGGGCCTGGCACACACAGGGTTAGGTCACAGCCTGTCTCTGCACTTCACATCCCAGGTCTCAAAAACAGCTGGATGGAAGCCGGTTTTGTAAGAACAAGTCACTTCCTGAATGACCAAGAAATCCTCTAAGGCCACAAAGAAGACAAAAAGAAAACACCACTTCTTTGAGTTTATAGAAGACTGAGTTTCATGCCTCATTTTAGGTTTTTACTTCTTCAATTTTTCATTCTTCAAACTCACCACTTACTCTCATAGAGCATTAAACAAAATTCACACCAAGGATAAATGCTTGACACCATGTAGCTGGTTTCACTTAACTATTGGTTCCAGAGGTAGAATTTCTAATTTCACAAAAACAAGTCCCTAGAAACAGGATTCTCTGATAAAAGAGCCATACCTGAGGGGTCTACAAGGGCCAGGGTCATACAAACTATGTTTCCAAAATCAGAAGTCACTTTTTCTCCAGAAATTCAGATACTGTATTCCGAAATATTAATACTCTGTTCAGTCAAAAGAATGTCCTCCCACAGATTCTGCCCACCTCCTTCCTGAGTGTGAAAGAGTTGGTAAAGGGCTCGACTGTTATTCAGGAACCCCTAGAACCAGCCTCAACATACACACACACACACACACAAGTGCACGCACAAGAGAGCTTTCTGCTGTTCTGCTGTTTGGTTCCATAGTATCTCAATTAAACATATTTATTTATTTATCTGAATATCACATCCCCTGAAATTATGATTAGACACTGAGAGTGAGCAACTCCGGAAGGACTATGGTTTGAACCTAGAAAAAAAGCTTTTGGAACATTTACATGATGCTACGTATTAGACTTGCTATGCTTTTTTTCAAACCTTTTGACAATTACACCTGAAGATGCATCTCATTTTATCTGTTTCTAAGCTACAGGAAAAAAAAAAAGAGTCATTATCCCATTTTGCTCATACAGCTTAGATTTGAATTTCTCTCTAGCTCAGAGTGCACGGCTCACTTCCTTCTGATTCTCTCCCAATCAGGGCCTGCTTGTAGGCTAAATAGGTTGCAATATGAAGGGTTAATCACAAGTTTCTAGGAAGTGTCAACGTCTGATAATGCCTCTTCCCCCAGGTTAGAATTAGTGATAAAATTTCATGTGGGTTAACAAAATCCCCCTTGTTAAAATGAAAATTCTCTGGGAAGGTATAACTTAACAAGTCATAATCTGACATTTACCCCTCTGAGAAATTGTTATATGGCATATTTTATTATACAGTAGTCATTAGATGGACCATGCAGGAAAAAGAAAAATGGGTCTTGGGTCTGGGCATTATTGAAGGGCCTTAATATCTATGAGGTCAACAGTCGTTCAGGAGAAACATACTGACACCCCTAAGGCAGGTTAGAAAAGGAGTGTTGCCATATGGATTGCTGCAATATTATCAAAGAAAAATCATACCAAACAGAGAAAGGAAGACTTTATTTAAGAGTATTAAAATCCGGGAGAGAGTGAATTCAACACCCCCGAAAGAATAGGTGGGAGGTTTACTAGGGCTGGGGTGAGCTCGTGGTGACACACTTTAGGGAGGTTGGTCAGTGTGGTGAGGCCATCTTTCTGTGCCCATTGTCCCATATCAAAGCTTAACTCCCACCCTACATGGAAGGCTAAGAGACAGGAGGATTATCTTACTCAATTGCTTGATGGTGTTCCAAAGGGGAGGCTCCCAGATCCTTGGTAAAGACATGCAAGGGTGGGAAAAGTGGCTCAGAAAGAGTTTACAACTGTGAGATTCCTAAGGTAAACGCTGTCAGAAAAGGAAAGCCCACAGTGTGTGTAATGTTTAGTGAAACTGAAGTATGCAAACGCCTCCTTAGCTGGGGTATCTTAGTATGTTAGGGTTGTTATAACCAACTACCACAGACGGGGGCTAAAAACAACAACAAACTATTTCTCATGGTTCTAGAGGCTGGGAAGTTCAAGATGGAAATGCCAGCAGATTCTGTGTTTGGTGAGAGCCCACTTTCTGGTTCATGGATGCTGCCCTTCAACTGTTCCCTCTCATGTAGGAGGGGCAAGGCAGTATTCTGGGGAATTTTTTATAAGGACACTCAACACATTCACAAGGGACCTACCTTCATGAATGAATGACTTCCCAAACCTAATCACATTCCTGCAGCCCAACCTCTGAATACAATCACACTGCTGAGTTGGTTTCAACAGGAAAAGTTTGGGAGGGACACAGCATAGAATGCTATTGGTGAGCACATAAGGAGGATATACTAAGTTCTAGATACAGCACTGCCTTTTTTCCCCACTGACAAATGAGGACATGGAAGCGCAGTCAGACCAGGCTTCCTGCCCATGTTTATGTAGAACCCAGGCAGTCTGGCTTTATAGGCTATAATCTTAACTTCTCTACTTAGCTCCCTTGCTGCTGGGATGGTAGACAGTAAACACATGCATCTCAATGTCTGACCTTAAAACAGATCCCCAGGCTCTGGGGGCAAAGTGAGTGATACTTTGTATGATTCCCTCCCCCTGGGAACAGGTAGAACCAAAGACTTATTCTACATGATAAAATATGGCAAAGGTGGTGGGACAGTCCCATAACTTGTTACAGGACCTGAGTCTTACAACTGCTAGGATTTGAATTCTAGTATCAACCACATAAATTTAGAAAATACCCTTCAGCTCCAGATGACAAGAAAGCCCAGCCAGCACGTTGTAAGATCCTAAGCAGAGGACATAGCCAAGCCATGCCCTGATTCTTGACACACAGAAACGTGATGGTTGGGTGGTGCCTGTGGCTCAGTGAGTAGGGCACTGGCCCCATATACCAAGGGTGGTGGGTTCAAACCCAACCCCTGCCAAAAAATAGCCGGGTGTTGTGGCAAGCACCTGTAGTCCCAGCTACTCGGGAGGCTGAGGCAAGAGAATCACCTAAGCTCAGGAGTTGTAAGTTGCTGTGAGTTGTGACACCATGACACTCAACCAAGGGTGATAAAGTGAGACTCTGTCTCTAAACAAACAAACAAACAAACAAAGAAATGTGATGGTTTAAGCTGCTGGTTTTGTGGAATGTTCATTGACATTCTTGTCATCTTGGCCAGTGCTCTGAATTCTGTTTACTAAAACAACCTCATAAAAGCTCTATCTCCAGTTTTGTACTCCTTCAAATTTCCTTGTCATTAGTATCTTTTGAAAACATGATCTTGGTACGTAATTCTTGCACCTAAAACTCCATAGGGTAAAACCCACAGTCTTCCATGCGCTGTAAAAAGCCCGCTTCAGTTTATTTCCAAATTAGCCTGTTTCCTAATCTCTTGTTCTCCTTCAGGCCTGCTCATTCATTCATTGTTTCAATCAACCTTCGGTTATCCAATGTCTACCTTTTGCCAGAAGCTGCTCTAGGCACTGCATATAGGAACTTAAACGATAGCTTCCTCCCAAAATATACCTCAGACAATTTAATCAAATGGTAAAATTCCCTTTCCACCATTTACTGTTTCTGACAATTTGGGGAAGTCGACTCTTGTCTCTGAACCTCAGCATTCACACATGGAAATATTGGAAATAACACCCATCTCATAGCACCACTGAGAGGAATTGAACTAGATGACATAAATAAAGTTACTGGCACAGTGATGAATACAGAGTGAGAAGATGGTAAATATTGGTTAAAATTTAAAATTCAGTTTGTGTTTGTATTTATTGACATTATATACTGCACATGAAGGGAGAAAAGATACAGATGAGGGCAGCAAGGCAGAGAGCCCAGGGGCACAAGGCCTGGGGTGACCTTGGGAGGATAGAACTTGACCTAAACTTGGAGTTTCCAGACAGAAGGACAAAATGTGCAATGATACATATGCCTGAAACTGCAGGACATGTTGCAGACATGAACTGATGGGTCTGTTTGAAAAACAGGTGAGTGGGGGAGAATTCAAAGCCTCTTTCATTTCTTTTCCCAACATCCATCTCTACTTCTCAATAGGAGAAAAAGCAAGCGTTACCTGATACTTAGTATGTGCTAGAGTTGTTCAAGTGCCTTATATATAAGAACTCACTGAATACTACTCCATGACATAGGTACTACTCTTATTTTCATATAGCAAATGAGGAAAGTGAAACCAAGAAGGGGGAAGTTTTTTCCCAAGGTCATACAACTGTTAAGTGGTAAGTCTGAAATTTGAATCCAAACAATGGGAGAGCTCTTCACCATGTGCATAAATGTTTCCCAAGTTCACCAAAACTAACACACCCAAATAAACAGACGAACAGAAAAACAAATTAATTAGGTAGATCAAATCATTAAAGCTTACCTAGATGACTCCTTTAGTATAAATGAGAAAACTGAAACTCAGACAGGATAAATGACTTCCCTTTCATACTGAAGCTACTTAGAGACAGTTCTAAGGCCAGAATCCAAATATTTTCAGCAACATAAGGGACCTTGTTCTGAATCAGTTACTACATATACACATATGTAGCCTCTACACATGTATGTGTTTATATAAAGTAGAACCTCTGTTAAGTTGATCACCCCCAGGACTGTAACAACTGATCAACATACAGAGGTTCTCAATGTAAGGAACTAGGCCTACTATACTGATACGTGCATGTGGTACATGTCCAGTCTATGGAAATTAGGTCAACTTAAGGAGGTGGTCAGGGTATGGAGGTGGTCAACTATGGAGGGTCTACTGTACTTATATGAATGGATATAGATACGTATGTATGTATGTATTTCAGAGATATTCATTGAGTAGAGCAAGTAATTTGAAACTATGGGCTTAGCATTTAAAATCAGTCTGAATACCCTTCCATTAGAAAATAGCAGTAAGGGGCGATACCTGTGGGTCAAGGAGTAGGACGCCGGCCCCATATACTGGAGATGGCAGGTTCAAACCCGGCCCCAGCCAAAAACCACAAAAAAAAAAAAAGAAAGGAAAGAAAGAAAATAGCAGTAAGAAAGTAGCCTTTCATACCACTTTGGAACATAATATAAGTAATATCAGAGTCAGTATTACACACAAATAGCATTCAATCTTACTGGGAAAAATAAATAAATAAAATGAGTAAAATAGAGGCTACTCATATATATGTTACTAAATGATCATTGTAGAACACAGGTAAGTAATTCAAAAGACCCAAGGTCGTCAGACATCAGTTTTATTTTTACTTTCCAAAACCATTTCTAAATGTATCTAGACTTGCACATAATTCCCTCATCTCATAATTTAACAAATATTTCTTGAATGCCTACTAAATATGACATACTATTCCTAGGCATAAAGAATATAAAATGGACATGATCTCAACCCTCAAGAAACTTGATTGTAGCAGGGGAAGACAAATAATACAAACAGCAAAAATTACATATGATGGAACAGAGACAGGTAGGTCAAATCAGGGGGATCTCAAGGTGGGGGGCTACAGTATTAAATAGGGCTTTAGGGTGACCCTTCGAAGAGGTTGACTACTGAGAAAAAGCTTGAAAATGGAGGAACAGACAGGCAGATAGATGTCTGGGATAAAAATCTTCCAAGCAGAGGAAATAGCAAGGGCAAAGGTCCTGGGGCTGCAGTTTGCCTGAAATGTTCAGAAAATACCAAGGAGGCCAGTGTGGTTGAAACAACATGGCTACAAACAAGAATAATAGAAGGGGAGGCAACAGGGCCAGATCAGGGAGGCCTCCCCAACCCCGCTTTGAAATGAAGAGTCACCATAGGGATCTGAGCAGAGAACTATCACAGTACAACGGTAATTTTAACTTCTTCCTCAAGGAGAACTACAAAAGAATGCTGCATTCATCCAGATGAGAGATGATGGTAGCACCTGTCTGCAAACTGGTGTACCATGGGGAATACAAATGGTGGTCACTGTTTATTCCCAAGGCACAGGGAAATTTGCAACACTTCACTATTAGGAATAATGTTTCCTGTGCTTGGAAGCTAAAAAATTTATTATTAAATTCTATTTCTAATTTTTTAAATTATTTTCATAATTATTTATTATTATTAATAATTTACTAATTACTTTTTAAATAATGAGTAAGAGTTTATAAGATGCTTCTTCTGACTTTGTCTAATGTTTGTCTTTAACTCACCTAAATGTGATGAATTATGTTGACTGATTTTCTAGTATTACAATAATCCTGCCTGCTGAGAGTAATTCCCTCAGGGTGCTTCGTTTCTTTGGTCTTAGTTATTTTTGACTCTTCATTGTCATTAAAAAAAGCATTTGTGGCAATTATTTCAATCATAAGACAAAGAGTCTTCAGAGAAATTCTGTGTTTGTTTACCAACATTTGATATTGTCAAGTTTTTAAAAGTTTTGCATTAACAGAGTTCCTGATATTCAGGTATCCTTGCATGACTGAGATAAAAATCCACTTTATGGTAGTTAGTTATCATTTAACACATTGCTGAATGCTACACCCTGGCATTTATTTAGACCTTTGACTCTACATTCAAAAGTGAAATTGGTCTATTTTTGTGTAGTGGCCTTTTCTTGTTGGGGCACAAAATTCAGATGTCTCATAGAATAACTTGGGGGATTTATTTTTTCTTTCTATTGCTTGAAATAAATTGTGTATTGTTGGGACCTTTAAAAATTGTTTATCATTTCTTTCTTTTTTTTTCTTTTTCCTAATTGCTGTTGAACTAATGAAGATTTCTATAATCCACTTTTTCTCTACTAGCTTAATGCCATAAATTATGCTTCTAATCTTCAAATACTTTACCCAAATTTAACTACACACTTGTTTCCTAATAAAGTCTAAAGTTATTCAATGTTTCCATCCTTTCTAAAACTTGTCAAGAATTTTAGCATGCTTTAAACATTCATTAGTACTCCCATGATGTTTTTGCTATCTATATTTTTAGTTTTACCTTTTTAAATACACACAAAAATCTTTGTTAATGTACAGACATAATTTGTGTGTGCACACGCATGCTTACTTTTTCCTCTTGGCCATGTTCTGAGTTTCCTTTTCCTCTATCTAAATTGCTTATTGTAATAAATCTCTTGGTATTCTTCTATCAGTGGTGTGGTCTTCTCATGACTAATAAATGTCTTTGTATCAACTCACATAGAAGTAAACTTTTAAGTGAATATAAAAGTTGAGCTTAACAGTGAGTGCCCCACAGGACTCTGTATACATGAATCTGTTGTCTTCTGGACATCCTTCTGGTGCAACGTCCACTCTCAGTCAAAATATAGCTCATCTTCAAGTAATCTATCCTTTCTCTCTGCTGGCTTCTAACATTTTCTCTTTTTCTTTGCTGTGTTATAATTTCCCTCCTATGTGTCAAGTTGTGCCTTGCTTCTATTTATCCTGAGTGGCACAGAGCATGTAGCATGTATTTTTTGACTAAGAGCACAGTGTCTGAAAAGATTCTACTAACTCTATCTTCATATACTGCTTCTCTGCCAGGGTATCCATTTTCTTCTTCCAGAATATTCTTACTAGACACACGATGGGGCTCATCAATCTGTACTCCATTTACTTAAGGATTTTATTTCCTCCAATTCAGTGTGTTCTTTAATATCAATTTTTATAAATGCCAAGTGTGTTAGTCAGTGCTCTACAGAAAACTAGAACAATAGGCAATGTAGGATACAGATAGATAGAGACAGATACAGTAGATAGATAGATCTTTATCTATATTTATCTCTATATTTACAAGAGACTTGAAAGGGGTTTATTATAAGGGATTGGCTTATGTGATTATGGAGGCTGAGGAGTCCAAAATCTGCAGTGGGCTGTCAGGCCAAAAATCCAGGACATTCAATAGAGCAGTGCCAGTTCAAAGGCCAGCAGGTGGATACCCAGAAGAGCTGATGGTATAAATCACATCTCAGGGGAGTCTGCTGGAGAACTTTTCTCTTGCTTGGGGAAGTCAGCATCTTTTATTATCTTTAGGCCTTAAATTGAGTTGATAAGGCCCAGCCACATGATGGAGGGCAATTTGCTTTACCTAAGATTCATCACATTAAATGTCAATTGTATCCAAAAATAGTCTCCAAGTTGATAGATAAAACTAACCGTTTAGTTAAGGCGATATTTGGTCATATTTTCCAGTCTACTTTTTCCATAATTTCCTGCACCTTTTAATAAATATAATCCAATTATTTATCTTTTTATACCCTAAATACAACTATATTAATTATTTAAATTAATATAACATTCATTTCCCAAGAATGGATTGATACTGGCATTATTAGTTTTTTTAGCCTTCCTTCTTGACATTTATTTGATCTCTTCTTGTGGTTTGGAATTAGATTTGCAACCTATTTGAGGTGCAGGGACCCTATCCTTCTGTATTCAACCCTCTGTTCCAGTGCCACTGCCAGGTTCCATTCCAGGTTTTGAATGGTGTTGTGCCTGGGCTTCCCCTCACAGGGATTCAGGGAGTGTCACACAATCAGCAGGGGACTGGGCTTCTTTCCTTGTTCAAGAGGATGGTTTTCTTTTTCCCTCCTACCTCCCAGCCCCACAGCTTCCCCTCTGTCTTAGATCCAGCAGACCAGACCAAAGATTTTTTCCAGCTTCCTTTTACCGGCTGTGAAGGAAACTCTGGGCTTGTCTGCCTCTGATCTAACAGGGAACCCTTTCTTCACAGTTCCTTCTCAAAGCTGAACTTTCAGCTCCCAGGTTTGGCTTTCTCATCAGCTAGAAAGAGAGTAGCCTCTTCTAGCTACAAAAAGGTTAACTTATAGAAACCAATGATCTGGTCAAGGACAACCAGATCAAATTCTGAAAACTTTGGAGATAAAATGAGGTGCTTTGGACGTGAGGAGCCAGATTCTAGAGAAGAGGAAGCATGACGTTCTGGAAGTCATGATCATCCCCGGGGATTTGCCTAATCTTGGCAGAGGAGAGGCTCCTCGGATGCTTGGCAGAGCTTCACTGGTACAAGGCAGAAAACCAGCAAAGATTAAATACGTCATGAGGCTGAAGATCTTTTTTAAAACGGAGTTTTGCAGCTGTCAAGGCAGTCGGGACTTGAACAAACAAGAGCTGTGAGAGAAGAGAGGGAGAAAGAAGTCACCCTGACACTCAGTGCTTCAGCCCAGGGCTTCTCCTCCTCCCTAGACAGTTCTTTACTGGGGTGTGAGGGTCTGACCTGTGCACTGCACAATGTTTAACAGCGTCCCTGGCCTCTATCCACTAGATGCCAGTAGCAACCCACTCCCCACTCCCCACCCACACAGAGTTGTGAGAACCAAAATTGCCCTCAGACATTACTCTACGTCCCTTGAGGAACACAATCATTCTGGTTAAAAATTATTAATTTAAACTCTTAAAGCATTTGCCAAATCCTTAAGCTGTACAGGATAAGAGGCTAAGAACCCAAGCCAAAAAAAAAAAAAAAAAAGCCTAGATAACAGAGTAGAATTTTCAACTCACCAGGTAAGGAAGAGAAAAGAAATGGAGGTTCCTGGGTTGGGATTTGGGTGCTTCCTAACCAACCATCTGAATTGGTGCCTCTGGAGAGCTGTACACCCAGAAGTCCAGGATGAGCCTGAAGACGGTGGCAACCCAGTCCTTAATACACTTAGGCTGTGATTAGATGAGATACTGTCTAGCTGCTCACCCAAGAGCAGAGGGAATTGTACCCAGAGGAAGATAACGTCAGTCGGAAACGCTACGATATCTTATATGCAATGCCCACATTCAGTCAAAACTTACCATACATATCAAGAAACAGCACCAGGGGAAAATAAAACCTGTAACAAAATGTTTCCATAGGTGAGCCAAGTGTTGGCACTAACAAACATGGCTATCAACATAACTAATATTCAACAGATCAATATTATGGGGTCAAAAAAGTAAGCAGCAAGACTGAAGGTATAAATCTTAAATCTTCAAGTAAGTACTTGAATATAAACTTGGAAGCTAAAAAATATAACTGCCAATGAGAAATTTAAAAGATAAGCTTAAGAGTAGAGAGGACACAGCTGAAGAGAGGATGTTCTAACGATGGAAAGAAAAGTCAATAAATAGAAAACACTCAGACTAAATTCTGGGGAACAAGTAAGATGAACTACGCAGAAAAGAACATACTAATTATACATAATCTGGTGAGGACGTCTAATTGTAACGTGAGCATGAGCAAGGAAAAGACAAAAAATAGCATGAAAGCACTATTTTAAGTTTAATAAATTTCTAAAATACTAAAGGGTATAAATTACATATTCATGAAGTTCTATAAGCCCCAAATAAATTAAATCAAAAGAAAGAAAATCAGGTACATGACAGTAAAATTTTTTGGAGATCAACAAAGAAAATGAAGTTTTTAAAAAATACAGAGCAAGTAATGGTGGCGCCCATAGCTCAGTGGGTAGGGCGCTGGCCACATACACCCAGGCTGGCAGGGTCAAACCTGGACAAGGCCAGCTAACTGTCAGTGACAGCTGCAACAAAAAAATAGCTGGGCATTGTGGCAGGTGCCTGTAGTCCCAGCTACTTGGGAGGCTGAGGCAAGAGAATCACTTCAGCCCAAGAGTGGAGGTTGCTGTGAGCTGTGACTCCATAACACTGTACCGAGGGTGACATACTGAGACTCTGCCTCAAAAAGAAAAAAATATAGAGCAAGAAAGATGTCCTACCTTTAAGGTAATATGAATGCAACACTAGAAATAGATTCTTTAACAAAAAGAATAAACACTAAAGAAAATTGAATGGCATTGTTAAAATACCAAAACAAATGTACTATTATTTTCACCTGGAATTCTATAGCCAGCAAAAAGTTTCTTCAAAGAGGAAAAAAAATTAAAACATTGCCCAACAAACAAAAACCTAGAAAATTTGTTGCCAGTAAATGTGCATTAAAACAAATACCAAAGGGAAGTTTTCAGGCAAAAGAAAAATGATCCTAGATAAAAGTACAGAAAGGTGAGAAAGAATGAAAAGTGATTGAAAATGAAAACATGGAGGTTAATCTAAATATGATGTGTTCAAAACAATGACAGTAATAATATTTGGGGGAGTTCAAATATTCATTGAGAAATGAGACAAAAAGAACATAAAGACTGAGAAGGGGATAGTTGGAGTTTAAAGTGTTCTGAGCTCCAAGATCAATCTGGGAAGGGGTAAAACTAATAATTAATAGTGGATTTTGTATTGGTTTCAAATTTCTCCTTTAACAAATTACTGCAAATTTAGTGGCTTAAAACAATATGAACTTATTATCTGAGAGTTCTGTAATTCAGAAGTTCAAAACGTGTCAGCAGGGCCATGTTCCTTCTAAAGGGTTTGGAGGACAATCCTGTTCCTTGCCTTTCTCTGAATCTAGAGGCCACCTGCTTTCCTTGGTTGGCAGCCCCACACCACTGTTACCACAGCCTCCCTTGTCATATCACCTCTGACTGTTGCTCCCCTCCTATAAGGACCTGTGCTATTACAGTAAGCCCACTGCATGACCTGGGATAAGCTCTCATCTCAAGTCCTTAATTTCATCACAATTACAAACTCTCCATTGCTAGGTAAAGGAATATATTCACAAATCTAGACATCAAGATATAGAAAACTTGGGTGGAGAGAGGTGTTCATTATTCCTCCTATCATAGTGGGCTCTCTGCCTCCAAAGATGTGACTGTCCTACTTGCAAAATACATTCATCCCTATTCCAATAACCCCAAAGTCTCCAACCATCACATTATCATATTTCCATTTCCACTGGCATTGACTTATTTCATACCTTCTTTTTTTCTTACTTTGATTATTGCACTGAACTTCTCACTTCCTTCAATTACATCTAACACATTTAGACCAAGGAGTGATAAGAGAAGCAACACCAGGTGCTGCTTTGATGTTTACTCCTATTTCCCTTAAAAAGAAATTATCTGGAATATTTCAAATGATAAAATTTGTAGAAAAAAAAGTTTGGAGAAGCAAATTGAGCCTGGATTCATAGAAAATGAAAGAGCTGGAGTTGTAAAAGGAAAACAGCCAAAGTTTGCTATGAGGAAGAATACATTCTAAAGTGAAGTTGAAGTGGGCAATGTGCCCTGCTCTTTCCAATAATGTGACTGAATAATGGGCCACCTTTTACAGCAGGTTTTGTATGCCTGGCTAGATGGGGCTAGAGAATTAATTAAGTGCTACTGGCTCACATAACCTCTTTCATTGTCTTCCACAAAGGACCAAAAATCTGTACATTTTGCCTTTGTTACCCCAGAACCTGCTAGAAATACTTTAGTGTTTCCCTAACGCTTATGGTAAAAAGCCAAATGTCTTGATTTAGGACATAATATTTTCTGACTTTCTCTTTTCGTGCTTCCCCAACAAATCAATTTTAGTTCTCAGGAATACTCAACTATGTGAAGTTCCTTGAGCATTCCATGTTCTTAGATTGTGTGCATATTTGCACATACTATTACCTCAGCCTGGAGGGTTTTTTGCCTTCTTCTTTTGCCCAGGGAATTTATATTCATCCTTTAGAATTCACCTCTTCTTTCATCCTTTCTTGATTCCTTCATGGAAAATTATGTGTTAGCATGTCTTACATAAAGTTGTGTTCTTTTATTAAGATGCAATCTACACAGAAATTTTCAGACCTTAAGTGTTCATGAGATTTTACAATTTTATATACCTGTGTAATTAACATACATAAACAAGCTATAGAACATTCATTTCTTTTTTTTCTTTAGAACATCATTTCTAAAAGCTCTTTTATGAATCTCTCCAGTCAAAAAAGCCATAACTTTTACACAATTTCTTGCCCACCATGTTGTTGAGAGAGAGAATTATTTCTTATTTATCACTGCATTTTTAGTGTTCATCACAGGATATAAGCAAGAATAAGTACTCAAATAGTATGTACAAAATAATGAACAAATTAAATGATGTTAGACTAGGTAGTATTTTTACAAACAAAAAGGAGAGAGTATAGACATGGTAATGATATAATCGTCAATGTAGTTAGAGATCACGTGTGTAAGGGTATAGAAATAGACTTCTAAGACTGTCTATAATGGAATAACAAGGCTCACATTTATTCTTCCACTTTAAACAATTAGAAAATGACAAAGTGTATGTAACAATCTTTTTTTTTTTTGAGACAGGGTCTATGTCGCACTTAGCAGAGTGCCATGGCGTCACATCTCACAGCAACTTCAAGCTGTTGGGCTTAAGCAATTCTCTTGCCTCAGCCTTCCAAGAAGCTATGACTACAGGCACCTGCCACAATGCCTGGCTATTTTATTATTGTTGTCATTATTGTTTGGCAGGCTCAGGCTGGGTTCAAACCTACCAGCCCTGGTGCATGTGCCTGGCACCCTAACCACTGAGCTCTGGGCACCAAGCCTGTACCAACATTTTAATGACATCAGATAACAGGAAGCAAAGGACTGTGATCCTGGAGGAAAGGCAAGCAGACAAGGTTATCCCTAACACTGTAACAGCTTACTTGGGACTGGGAGCAATTTCCAAGCTATGGTTAGATAGATGGAGTCCAAATATTGATCAATAGCTGTGCTGAGTTGAGGAATTGGGCCAGAGTTTCAGGAAGCCTAAGAAGCTTGGAGTAGCAGGATAGAATACCAGAGAGGAAGATACTGTACAGAGAGATAGCTCCAGAGATCAGCAGTTTCTCTTAAGCCTTGGGCTAAGTAGTAATTTGCATATATGTGAGAACAAGATACCCAAGCCTGGAAAAAGAACCATAGAGAGTCAGTAGGACATAAAATCTAAAATTTTCAAAGAGCTGGGAATAGTTAGTGTTTCTACCAGTTGGAATGGAAGGACCTGATAATACACAGGGAGACTCCAAAAGTAGAAATGACTTTAGTAGTGGAACAATTTAGCTCTACCTCAGACATGCTATGACAAAAATTAAAGGCAATCTTGTAAGTTTTCAACTGATTCAAAATAATTTAACTTAAATAACAATAACAACAAATTTCCAACATTATTTGAAGGAATATAACAAAAGTCAGTGCCCCAAAATACAAAATTCATAATATCTGGGATACAATAAAAAAAAAATTGAGACATGAAAATAAACTAAATTATATATCCTATAATTTTGATTAGAAGAAAAACAATCATTATAAAAGAAGACAAGAAATCAAAGATACTGGAATTAGCAGAAAGAAACATTAAAATATCTATCATAAATAGTATCCATGTATTCAGCAAAGTAAAAAAAAAACATAAACATAACAAGGATATAAGTAGAAAAATATTTTTAAGAAAACCCAAAATGACTTTCTAAAGATGAAAATCCAATATGTGAAATAATGGACTGGATAGAATAAACCACAAATTAGAAACTGTATAAGAAAAGATTGATAAAACCAAAGACAAAGCAATAGATGGTAATAGATGGTATCCAAAATAAAGCACAGGAAAAAATTAAAGGAGAAAATAACAGTGGACTAAACAGATCTGTAATTAGAGTGTCAGGCGTTAGGAAGAAGAAAAGAGTGACAGAAAAATACTATTTTCAGGAAAAAAAATGCTGAGTATTTTCCAAATTTAATTCAAAATTGTAAACTTACAGATCCAAGGAGCTCGATGATCCTCAAAACATTAAAAAATTATACCAGGGCATATATATAATGAAATTGTTGAAATGCCAAGATGAAGAGAAAAATTTTAAAACTGGTCAGAATAAATTAGGTACAGAAGAAGAAAGGTAAGAGTAGAAGCAAGAATAGAAGACTTCACACCAAAACCTCTGCAAGTCAAGAAACATGGAAACAACATCTGTAAAGAATGGAGGAATACAAAAGTCATCAGCTGAAAATTCCATACTCAGTGAAAATAATTTTAAAAACTTTGGTGAAATAATTTGTTTTTCAGACAAAAAATAGAGAAAATTTATTACCAGTAAACTGGTGGTACTATTAAGCATTATATAGGAGGTCTGGCCAGTGAAAAAATGAGAAAAAAGGATCTAAATATTGGAAAGAAGGAAGCAAACCTTCTTTGCAGATGATATATTGTCTAAGTATCCACATATGAGCTTATTATGTGTATATTAGCTAATATGTGTATATTAGCAAAGTAGCTGAACCTATAAAACTAAAAATTTATTTGTTGAAAGAAAGTAAAGACTTCAAAAAATGGAGAGAATAATACCATGTTCATGGATCAGGATTCTGAATATTACTAAGATGTCAATTATTCCTAAAATTGGTCTAGAGTTTTTCTTTTTTTTTTTGTATTACTTTGATTTTGTAGAAATTGATATGTGTATTCTAATGTTTATATAGAACTACAAAGAACTGAGAATAACCAAAACAATTCTGAAACATAACAAAGTTTAAAGAGTTATATTACCTGATTTCAAAAGTTCCTATAAAGCTACACTAGTCCTTGAGCACAATGGTATATACCTGTAGACCTAGCTACTCAGGAGGATAAGGTGAGAGTTTCACTTGAACACAGGAATTCAAGACCAACCTTGGCAAGATCTCATATCTGACAAAAAAAAAAAATTGCTACAGTAATCAAGAGAGTATTGCACTGATATGAAGAAGATATGTACATATATACATATACATACATAAACATATTCAGATGCTCCTTGACTTACATCCTGATAATCCTAAGTCAAGGTAGTATTCTAAGTCAAAAATACACTTAATACCCCAATAAACTCTTGAAAAGTTGAAAAATTTTAAGTCAAACCATTGTAAGTTGGGAACCATCTGTGTGCGTGCATTTATATACATATAAATAAATTATATCTATATGTGTTTGAATGTATATAAGTTAATGTACATAAATATAGAGAGAGATAGAGACACACAGAGTAGTAATCACCAGAACAGAATATAGTCTATACTGGAACAAAAGTAACAAGGTGGAGAAAATGAGATCTTTCATATGTGAAAATGATCTTTGACCCTTATTTCATGTAATATGCAAAAATTAGCCTAAAATGGCTTATAGACCCTAAAAGAAGACCTGAAACTACAAAATTCTAAAGGAACATACAGAAGAAAATCTTTATAATCTTACTGAGCAGATATTCCTTGGATAACATACCGCGATGTAGTGAAATATGTATTTGGTCTTCATAACTATTAAAATCCCTGGATTCTCCTGTATGTTAATGCCTTGACAGATGGCTGGATGCCCCTAGGTAGCTTCAAGATGGGACCCAGTCATTGGAAATATCAAAGCTTAATTGGATGATCGGGACTCTCAGCCCCACCTCAACCTCAAAGTAGGGAAGAAGACTGATGGTTAAGTTGATCACCATTGGTCAGTGATTTGATCAATTATAACACTTAATGATGCTTCCATTAAACACAAAAAGACTTGGTTCTAGATTGCTGAAAACATGGAGGGTGCTGGAGGATAGTGTTCCCCGATACAGCCCCATCCCCTGTCCTACATCCCTTTTCCTATGTATCCCCTCATCTGTTTGCTTTGTAATAGCCTTTATAACAAATCAGTAAACATAAATGTTTTTTGGAGTTCTGTGAGCTACTCAGCCAATTAATTGACCCCAAGGAGGAGGTCATGGGAACACCAACTTATAGTTGGTCAGTCAGAAGCACAGATGGAACCACCCGGGCCTTGTGATCGGCATTAGAAGTGGAGGGCAGTCTGTGGGACTGATCTATCTCCCGGTAGATAGTGTGAGAATTGAAGTGAATTAGAAGACACCCAGATGGTGTTCAACGAAGAATCCTTTGCACAACTGGCTAATTAGTTGTTGGTAGAAAGACATTCTTACACACTTCCTGGTGACCAGGGGTCACAGAAGTCTTTTGTTAATTGTTGTGACATGATAGAAGAGGAAAATCAGTTTGCTAATCACACGCTAAAAGCAAAAATTGTAAAAGATGATGGACTGAACTTTACCAAACCTTAAAAGTTTTGCTCTTTAAGAGACATTTTAAGAAAATAAGAAGTCTCAGATAAGAAAATGTTTCAAAGGACATACTTCACATAGGATTTTAAACGGAATATATAAAGAATTCTTTCAATAACAAAAATTCAAATTGTTAAATTTTTAAGAATTAGAAAAGATTTGAACAGAGGTTTTATCAAAGAAGACCTATGTATGGGAAATAAGCACATGAGAAGATACATAATGTCATCAGACACCAGGAAAATATAAAGTAAAACTGCAATGAGATGTCACCACATACACATTTAAAATAGCTAAAACGAAAAAGATTAGCAATATTAGGTACGAGGGAAATTTGGAGAAACTGCAACTCTCACATGTTGCTGATAAGAAGTCAGATTATACAATTATTTGGAAAACAGCTTAGCAATTCTCAGCTACTCAAAAATACATTTCCACATGACTCAGAAGATTTACTCTTAGGTAATTAAATGTGTAAACAAATACATGCTTAGAACCACACCATGACTTCTACTAGGATGTTCACAGTTATGTGTTCCTAACCCTATATATCCATCCACTGAGGAATGAAGAAACATGATATATCCATACAATTGAATGCTACTCAGTAATAAAAAGGAATTAAGTTATTCATATATGTGACAACCTGGCTAAATCATGAAACATGACACTTATGTAAATGACTTCAAATTCCAAAGACTGCTTACTATTAGACTCAATGTTTATGAAACTGTAAAAAAAGCTGAGGCCGTGGGGACAGAAAGCGTATTGGTCAGGGTTCCATGGATGATTTTAACAAGACAGGGCCACAAGGAAACGTTCTGGGGTGATAAAAGTATTCTGTCTTTCCATTGTGGTACTGGTTATGTGGCCGTGTATAGTCACAAAAACTAACCGAACTGTATTCTTTGAGATGCTGAATTTTATTATATATAAGTCACATTTTAATTTAAAAAATGAAGAGGAAGTAGGTAGAGATTAATATGGTAGAGCCCAATTTTTATCTTAAAATCCAGACAGATAGGCTTGAACTTGGTAGGATGAACAATATCAATAAAATATCAGCATATCTATGTATCATAAATAAATGATAATCCTGAGGTTTACTAGGAACTTGGGTTATTTTCTGTACCAGCGTTTTCTTCTTTTCCTAGTCTGAAGAGTCCTAGGAAATTCTTTAGTAGAAAGAGTTGCAAAAATATATTTATTCTACTTATATAGTACATCTCTGCTTGGTAAGGCTCAGTGATAAAAGCAGGTGGAGGTAATTTCCCCAAAGCTAGTAATGAGTTAATGGATTTCTTTAAAGATGATATAAATTGCCTAAATTTTACATCTGACATTCAAAGCAAACAAGAGCAGAAGGGAAATGCACCTACAAATATAATAAATATCCTCTGACCTAGTAGACTAAAACAAAAATTAAATGGACAACCTCACCCCTGTATCTTCTCTTTAAGAGAATCTACCTTCTATGACATAATAGGGGTTCTGATAATGCCAGATCAGATGCAAGCACAGTTTGCAGGTGTAAGTTTCTCTCTTGAAAGAAGTTGTTAAACCATGAAGGGCATGTCGGAATCACGATCATGTTTTTCAGAACGCCAAGGAGTGCCCAGAAAGCAAGCAGCACGTGCATATCAAATCAGTCCAGTCTGGTGCACAATTTCATTAAATATTCAGCATTATGAAGAACTCTTTGCTTTACGTATAGGATTTTATTCCCTTCGGAACTGAAGTGGTGTGAAATTCTTGTTATACAGCACCATTGGGATTGGAGGGCTCTGGCTAATTCTTGTTGACATGGAAGTGCTGTGCAAATGACACGTGGATCAGCAACTGTCAAGAAATTACACTACATCAAACAGTGAGTCTTTCTAAGAATCATGCCCAAGATCCTAACAAATGACCAAGAGAAATGTATAGTAGACACAGAGTTAAAATCTTTTAATATACCAAGATACAACTATGAATAAACGATAGGGACACATATATTCCCCCAAAATGATGACTATGTATTAAACAATATCCTACCTTGCTGGTAATCTGGTAAAAGCAAATTAAAATAAAAATTGACCCAGGAGAATAGTTAAAGCTGAAAATGTCTAGTGTTGCCAATGGTAGGGAAAAAGTTGGTGAAGGTAAAAATTGTCAACATCTATTTGAAAGACATTTTGGGAGGACGCATCCAAAAGTTAAAGTGCATTGGCTTGGATCCATCAATTCCTTTATAATAATTGGTTCTTTGACTAGAGTATAGAAATACTTATGGAAGTAATGTTCAAAAAGGAAAATTTTTTAGAAACCATTTCAATAACCATTGATGGACAAGTACAAATTTAATTATTGTTCTGCCCACACCACTGCTTTCCAAAAATAGATTAATAGAACTATTTGGAAGGCTATTGAATGATAGATAGATAGATAGATAGATAGATAGATAGATAAATTGATTGATTTATTGATTGATTTTTTTTTATTTTTATATATATTTTTAAGAGATGGAGTTTGGATATTTTCCCAGGCTACAGTGCAATGACCCTACCAAAGCTAACTAGAATTTTGAATTCCTGGGCTCAAGTGATTCTTCTGCCTCAGCCTCCTGAGTAGCTGAGACTATAGGCACATACTACCATGCCCCATGCCCAGTAAATTCTTGTTTCTTGTTTCTAGAGACAAGATCTAGCTATGTTGTCCAAGTTGGTCTTGAACTCCTGACCTCAAGCCATCCTTCCTCCTTGGCCTCCATAAATGTTGAGATTACAGCCATAGTGACCATGCCCTGTCCTTGACATATATTTTTAAGTGTAAAGACAAAAGTATAACCCCATTTTCTAAATTTTAACTCTACAAAATTCTGTTGACCTTTTATAATGATCATATTTTATTTGTATATTGTCTTAAATCCAACGAACAAAAGAAAAGAAAATTGCTTGGCGTGATTTGATCAAGTGATTATTTTCTTACTTATTCTCTTTCTATAATTCTTCTTTTCCTTCGTTTCTTTGCCCCTTTATACCTTTCTCACCTCTCTCTCTGCCTTCAGCGTTTATCAGATAGTTTCTATAAACTCCTAAGGACCTACAAATTAGTGCCTGTTGTAATTAGCAAACAACCACAGTAGGCGATGACAGTGCCACATCAGAGATATGAGCAAGGCCTGATTTGAGACGAGAAAAAATGAGTGCTTAACTTTGAGGAAAGGGGAGAGACTCAGAGGAGACAACAAGGATACAAGGATGTAAAAAGTGCTTTATGCAGAGCTGTGGTTCTCAACCTGTGGGTCACACCCCACAGGAACTGTATTAAAGGGATGCGGCATTGGGAAGGTTGAGAACCACTGATGTTGAGGAAACCAGAATGTAGTACCAAATGATCAAACCCTCCTGACTGAGTAGAGATAAGAGAGAAAAAAAAATTCCTATAAAATACTCAGTTGAAGGTTACTTGAATTCATTACATCATTTGCTGTTTGCTAAAACAATTCGACCCTACAGTTGGCAAGCCTGCGAATCATTTAAATCTTCCATTTCCACCTATGAAGATACTATGAGTCCAGCATGTGTTCTTGTTCCTCAGGGTAATGGAGATGCCCGAGGTTATGTTTTTATCTATATGTGTCTGTGAAGCTTTTCACCACCTTTTCAAAATGTACAAGCCTTCTTAAAACCAGAGGTCAGCACAGCTTACTAACACGACCATAATGTATGGAGTACCTCAAATTCATAATTCATGCTAGACAGAGTGACTGCATGATCTCAAAAGAAGAACAGAATAATTCTGGGAGGAAGTCCTCACTCCCTCTAAGCAAAAGGAGAGAAGACGTTAAGTAATTTGTCCAACATGAAATCATTCACGGCCTGAACTGAATGGCTGTTGGGTGCTTCTCTGCTGGCCTGGCTCTACCACAAGTTCTTTGAGGATCAGTTGTTTGGTTTCTCTGCTCATGAAGACATGGACTACGTCCAAGATGTTTAATAGCACAAAGAAGGAAAACAATTCTCTACTGAGCATATTACTAAAGCATCATAGCAGTGAGGATCACTGGTCACCATTTAAGCATGCATTTGCATTAGGGGAGTTCTAAAATCTAAAAGGCACATTCCTGCTCATGGGAAGATGCTGTCTTTATGTTAGATATGAATTTATAAAAATTAGTTTTATAAGCAAGTGCTACAGCTTGGTCGGGGTTTGTTTTTCCCTGGTGAATCTCATGTTTCAATTTGATCCCCAGTGTAGCTTTGCAGGGAGGTGGGGTCTAGTAGTGGGCAGTGTCTGGGACATGCCTAGACTAATGCCGTCCATTGAAGGTAAGTTCTTACTGCATTTGTTCCTGGGTAAGAGCTGACTGTGAAAAAGAGTCTTCACCTCTCCCCTCTCTCTGTTCCTCCCTCTCTTGCCATGTGATCTCTGCAGACATTGGCTCCCCTTCCTCTTCAACCATCAGTGTCATCAGCAGATGACAAGCAGACTGCCAGCACCATGATTCTTGTACAGAAATGTGAGCCAAATGAACCTACATTATCTATAAATTACCCAGACCTAGGTATTGCTTTATAGCAATTGACTAAAATAGAAAGCAGTATTCTTAAGAAAAATGAAAAAATTTCCCTTTAACTTAAAAAGGGGGAAATATTAATTATCCCTGCCCTTTCCTAACACTTTTTAAGTATTTCTCTTTTAGTGTTTGCCATAATCAACTTTAAATTGTACTTACTTTTGTACTGCCGGTGTCTTGTCAACAAGATCCATTTGATTATCTTTCTAACCTCATATTGCTTAGCATCATGACTTACTTCAAGTACAATAATCATTTGTAGAATGAATTAATGGAAGATTGCATATCAATGAATTAAACAAGCTAGACTTTTGTACTGGATATGCATAAGGCAGGCTTTGAAGAGCTCAAACATGCTTGTTGACTTTTGAAGAGAATCGTGTTTTTTTGTAATAAAAATAAACACAATATTCATCTGGAATATCAAACTAAGCCTACATCAAAGGGACATGGAAAAACCTGGGGCGGTACAAGAACATATACACACACTCATCTCAAGAAAAGAGAAAAAGGATAAGAGAGTATTTCATATCCAGGGGGAAAAACGAGGAATTATCCTGAGCAAATATTTTAACATATGCTAAGTATTTATTTTGTGGTTTAAAACATGAAAACTCATGTTTCAGTAAGTTTTAAGAAAATTATACTCCTTTTTTTAGTTTCTGTAGGGTTCACTAAATTTGCAAGACCTCTGGTGTCATGTGTGACAGGCCAAAACTGAGAGACAGTGACTGTATAGTCCAGCTTTATCTTGCCAAATATGGGGACAGAGGGACAATCTGGGAGCAGCCAGTCTAGAAAAAGGCTGAAGAAATAGAACTCTGGATCTATTTGCCCTTCTCCCTTGCCAGATAGGGTCTGCACCTAGAGAGGGAAGCTGGGGGATAGACCAGCAATAGGACTGGCATTTTGAATGATGTGTTTCTAGGTCACTGGTTCACAATCTGCTCGAGAATGTGTTGCCAGGAAGATGCCACTGGCATTTGACATCCCAATAATTTCCTTGGTAACATATGCAATCAGTTCACAAACCCGGCCCCAGCACAGTTGGCCAGAGTTGGAGAAATGGGTGGGAACCTGTTGGCACTTCCAGGAAGACAGGTGGAGAAGCTGAGGATTAAGCTGTCTGCTTAGCCAGGAAAGAGAGAGAGATGTGTCAGAAGCTTCTTCAGGCCTTCTCCCAATGACCTAGATGTACTGCCTGATAAAGAGCCTTAGCCTGACTATAGAATGTTAATTCCACCTGTGTAATCATGAGTTAATTATTTTATATGTGTCTCTGTCCCACCAGATAGGTAACTCCTTGAAGGCAGAAAGCTGATTCATTTTTATGTCCCTCCAAGGAAGTATTCTAACAGTGCTTAGAACTGTTAGTGTTTCAACAACAGATATGCATAAATGGACTTTGCACACTATAAAAGTCTTTTTAAATGCTTTTGTTTACTTAGAAAGGAATTAAAACCAAAAGCGTAAAAATGCACATTTTAAATAAACAAGGAATTATGAGATATCAACGGCACACCCTAGAAGCAAAGTTTTACGCTCCGTCAGAATTCTTCAGATCTCCACGATTCTCTAAGCACTCTCTTTTATCTTCTTTTTTTAATAAAAATTGAGTGCGCATTAGTGCACTTGAGTCCTCCTTGAATGCATCGAGAATACAAGTGCAGTCATCAGGCAATCATAAAATGTGAAATGGAAAAAAAGCTAATGGTGCATTGTTATTATCGTGGATGAATCCCAAGATGTGGGGAGAGGCTCACAGCCCAATTCATGAGCGCAGGATTAAAAGGATCACACCCGGCTTTACGGAGCTGCAAGGCCATTAGAGTAATTCAGGGCCCCAAAGAGCAGAGACGTGGCCTGGGCCAGGGTGCCCAGGCAGAGTGAAGCACTGTTAGAGGGCAGAGATGAAACTGGGGCAGGACGTGCCCAGGATTAGAGATCTCCTAAATGGTACAAGAATGTGCCAACACATTCTTAAGCAGACTATGATCTCCTAAATGGTAGTAAATGGTACAAGCAACAAACATCCTGGACATGCTCCCTTCCCTAGGAACCCACTCTCAGAATGCCCACCCTCCCAGGACAGCTAAGAGTAAGGAACAGAAGATGCATCCCCGGCTGGAGGGATGGGGCAAGAACAGGGACCACACTGGTTGCTGCGAATGCCATGAAGCTCTCAGCAACCTCTCTGAACAGAGAAGGGAAGTTTGGAAACAGCAAAGGATGAGAAGGAGCCATTAGTAACAATGAAAGCAGATATGGGAATTTAAGGAATATTCCCCAAGGTCAACCTTTGTTTACATGGCTTTGAAATCTGGAAAATCAAGAGTAAGGATGGCCCAAGGAAATAAAACAGAGGAAAGCAACCTTCTATTATTGTTATTTTTTTAATACTGGGAGGCATGAGTGGGAGGGGCACTTAAGAGTATACAGGGAAGGGAGAACAAAGAAGCTGGAATCCAGGAGTGCTGTGGACAAAGTATTTGAGACTTCAGCACAGCTGGAGAAGAGAGGCTGAGCAGGAAAGCTTCCAGACTCAGAGCAGAGTGGAACTGGCCCAGCCTTCACTGAGGACTTAGGAATAAGCACGGGCAATAATTTTAAACAATTTTAACAGTGAGTAGCATTGATCAAACTCTGCCTACACACCAGTCACTGCACTAAGTTCTTTCCAGGATCTGTCTCATTTAATCCACACCACAACTCTATTACGCTTATTTCTATTTTACAGATGAAGAAACTGAGGTAAAAGGAGAGACTCAGTAATTTCCACACAGCGCAGGAGTCAGCCTAAGACTGTCTCATTTCCTTTTTCTTTATGAAATAACGTAGCTTTTGACCTGAGATAGAAAAGCGGAGGGCATCTAGAACACAGGAAACTTTATTGCCGGATATAAGATTTTGAGAAGCTGGAGAAATTTAAAACATTTGCAATCATTAGTTTCAAGCCTTCCTAGGAGAATCGTTGTATCAGACGTTGAGATTGGACTGATTTTTCCACCTCTGTGATTTCCGCCTGATGTAAGCCCTGATCATCTTTGTCCTGGGTTATTGCCACCGTCTCCCAGCTTCCTCCCTCACACTCATATTGTCTATTCTTATCTCAGCAGCCACAGTGATTCTTTCAAAATGAAAGTCAGATTATGTTATTCTGTCTCAAACCCGTCCAGAGTCTCCGTTATCACTTGCAGAAGAAGCCCAAGCCCTTGTAATAGTTTGCCAGATTCAACATGATCTGGCTTCTACCTGGCCTCATCTCCCACCTTGCTCCCCAGCTCTCTGCCCTGAAGCCCCAGTCACACAGGTGTCTTCCTCAGGCCCTTCGGACTTGCTGTTCCCTCTGCCAGGAGCCCTCTTCTCCAAGATATCCACAGGAATTCCCCACGCCCTTCTGCTTTCTGCCTTCCCAGGGAGACCTTCTTTAATCACTCAAAATAAAATGGCACTATCCCTCCCCCAGGGTCCCCAGGGCCTCCACGCCCCTGTTCCTAGTTTGCTTTTCTCTAGAGCACTTGTCCGCATCTGACTCTCTAATCATTTATTTGTTTGTTGTCCGCCTCCACCCACCCCAGCTTGGAGAGGGCTTTCCTCTTCCCTGATACATCTTCAGAGCCCGTAACAGCGCCTAATGCGGGGTCAGTACATGTTTGTTTAATGAATCGGTACAGAACAGGTTCCGCTTTAGTGTTGGCATAGCCTGGATAGCTCATTATGAATAATGAAAAGGCTCGCAAATTAGTGAGAGAGAAGGAAGCAGGACCTCTGGTGGGAAAAGCAGAGAAGAGGAGTCTTAGGAAACTGGAGGACGACAACAGAGGCGGCAGGTCGATGAGCACAAAGAGATGCTCAAATCACTTGATTCCATTATGAGAAGCCGGGAGCATAACTCTGAGAAACAATGAGCAGCGCTCTTGGAGGCCTGTTCCTTCTGCTATTGACATATGAAAGCCTAGGGACACGCTTTCCGAGAAAATCCTTATAACCCATGGCTGTCCGATCAATCAGAGCTCTCAAGTCGAGGAAGGTGAGGAGGAGGCTGAATGGTCCCGGACTAGAAGCCACGCAATTAGATCGTCCAGCCCTGGGGAAAGGCCTTGTGGTCACAGCGCAGGCACTTGGGTTAGCGAAACCCCTCTTTTTCAGGTGGGTGGGGGACGGAAGTTTTCAAATCACTGCATTACTTCTGAGAATTTAGCCTTTCATGCCCAATCTCCGTTGGTGAAACGTACCAGCGCACACTGCCTGACGTCAGTTTTCACAAAGGTACAGCTAACAACGTGGAGGTGCTTTTAAGGTCAAATATAACGTGGTTAAATATGTCTATTGTCGAAGTCCAATTTAAATGGATCAAGACAGCATCTCTTTCAAGAATACCAGGTGTGCTTTTTATGGGATTCACTTTACTAGAAGGCCCTGCTATTTTGGGTGAATTTCATTTTAGAGGTGTTGATTGTTTGCAGATGCTCAGGAAGAGACAACAGAGAAACCATTTTAGAAGTTCTTAAGAAAGTTTTAAAAGTAAAAGTAAAGAACTTAAAGTAACATAAGGACATAGAGTCTAATAAAATCACAGTCTGGGGTAGAGCAGTATGTTTTTAAAAAATGGATTCTGGACTCCAAGTTTGTAAGTTTGTTGTGTGATGTCTTTTTTAGCAAAACAATCCAATCTCTCTAAGACTCCATTTCTCCATGTGTGAAAACAAAAAGTAACTACCCAGTTAAGAGAACATTTGTGGCTCGGCACCTGTGGCTCAATCGGCTAAGGCGCCAGCCATGTACACCCAAGGTGGCGGGTTCGAATCCCCAGCCCTTGCCAGCCAAACAACAATGATGGCTGCAACCAAGAAAATGGCCGGGCGTTGTGGCGGGCGCCTGTGGTCCCAGCTACTTGGGAGGCGGAGGCCGGAGACTCGCTTGAGCCCAGGAGTTGGAGGTTGCTATGAGCTGTGATGCCATGGCACTCTACCCAGGGGGATAGCTTGAGGCTCCGTCTAAAAAAAGAAAATAATAGGAGTGCTCTGACCCTTGACCGTCTCTGTCGGAGGGCGAGGACTGTGTCCAGCTCTGCAGCCTGGTGCTGAGCACCCTGACCAACTGCTACAGATCCACCCACAGCAGCTCACTGTCAGCATCTTCTGGGTAAAGGGTGGTTGATTAAGCTCTTGCCTCTCCAGGTGCTAAAACGAAACAGAAAGGGAAAATTTAGGAAGCCCAAGTTCTCTAGTCAGCCTTCCTTCCCGGTCCAGAGTGGGGTCTGCCTCTACAGCAGTGTGCGCTTTCTCAGAAAAAGAGGCCAGGTGGGACCCTGTGTTGTCTCTGCCTCTCCAGCCCCACCACTGACCCCTCTGCGGTCTCTCCACAGCAGTGCTACTACGCGGTCCGCGTCTTTGCCGGCCAGGACCCCTCCTGCGTCTGGGTCGGATGGGTAACTCCGGACTATCACTTGTATAGCGAAAAGTTTGACCTGAATAAAAACTGCACGGTGACTGTCACCCTGGGGGATGAAAGAGGCCGGGTCCACGAAAGGTAAGGGGCTCCCTCCCTCCCCTACTTGACCCCCAGCCTCTCTTAAAAGGGGAAAGTGAAGCACAGCTTTGAAACCCGTAAGTAAAAGGAGCCTGGGGGGTCATCATGACAGTGAGAAAGAGTGCTAGTGGAAATAGAAGTAATTTCATTACATATATAAATCATGACCCAGGGATGGGAAAGTTAGACACCAGAAGTCTGTGGTTTTTCTGTGATATCTGGACAAAACCCAATTTCTACAACAACAGAACAAGACAAGAGAAAATCCCTGGGTGCATGAGAGAAGTTGGTTCAGAAAAAATAAAAAGATGGACCTCATCATACATCAGGTTAAACTCAGAAGCCTAAAGACTGTAAAAAACGTGCAGAAATCACTAATAATGGCCTCTAATTGGAACTGGGGGTCTTTGGGGAAAACATGTTTTTTTGTTTTGTTTTGTTTTGTTTGAGACTGAGCCTCAAGCTATCCCCCTGGGTAGAGTGCCATGGCATCACAGCTCACAGCAACCTCCAAATCCTGGGCTCAAGCGAGTCTCCTGCCTCAGCCTCCCAAGTAGCTGGGACTACCGGCACCCACCACAACGCCCAGCCATTTTTTGATTGCAGCCATCATTGTTGCTTGGCGGACCCGGGCTGGGGATTCGAACCCACCATCTTAGGTGTACATGGCTGGCGCTTTAGCCGATTGAGCCACACACAGGCACTGAGCCGGGAAAACATGTTTTAGGCACACCCACAGCCTCACACTGGCCTGCTGGTACTGTGAGAAGGAGTCCTTGGCCACATGGGCCCCCCAGGTGACTCAGGAGACCAGGACTGGTTCCGTTTATGCTTCTCACCTCTGTGTGTATAGGAGCATCTTTTCCCTACACAACCATGAATAGAGATATAAGTTGTTCTCAAGCTGGCCTTTACTCTCTACAAAGACAAGACCATCTTGCAATAGTCAGTGCTCCTCAGAGAACACTGTCACCACGGGCTCAGAGCCAGAGGTGAGTCACCATCACTGCGCCACAAGGGACCATGTAGGCAGTGGTGGAGACCACCAGCTCTGCAAACAAGCTGCCTGGGTTTCCAGGATTTACTGTGAACATGACAATACCTTGCACCCATCACATAACCTCACTGGGCCTTGATCTCCTCGTTTATGACATGAGAATAATAGTTCTGATCTCATAGAGTAGTGGTTCTCAACCATCCTAATGCCACGAACCTTTAATACAGTTCCTGTGGGTCACAAGCCACAGGTTGAGAACCACTGTCATAGAGTATTGTAAGGATTAAATGAGTTGAATGATCGAAAAATGCTTAGGACAGCACCTCAGCTTAAGCACTCAATAAATATTAACTATTATTGTTATTGCCATTATTGAGTATCTGTCATGTTATGAGAGTCAGGACAGATGTTATAACCAGCACTGGGTTTAGACTGGAAAGGAAAACTTGTAAAAGCAATTGACCAATCCAGGCTTTGTTCTTCAGCCATGAAACAAAAAGGCAGAAATGTCTATGTCATTTAAATTTTTTTTTAAATTTTATTTTATTTTATTCTCACTTAAGCCTCTTCCCAGAAGAATTATTTGGGTTTATTGCTCCAGTTTGCTGGTTCTGCCACACCAGACAAATGACATGATTTATTTAAGCCTCAGTGACTACATTCATTGTGAAGTGAACTGACATGTGAGCACTTAGGATAAGACCCAGTACAGGGTAGGCGCTCAATAATTCTTAGTTCTTTGTCCCACATAATAAGAAACAAATACAAAATCAATTTTCAGATGTTTGGGGGCATTTTGAATTTGTGCCCTTTAAAATACAACCAGAGCTGGCCACTTCAGATTCCCATGGCTTTAATACATTACTAATTGAATTCTTCATGAGTCATCCATGCAGTTAGTACTTTAATCACTGAAAAGCAGTGCCAACAGGCTGCAATTAAGCCTTTATCTAGCAATGCTATAACTCTTAGGAAGAGGCAGTTTGCACTGGCCCCTGCCCGAGGTCTCTCCCACTGTGTAAACAGCCCCATGGTTGCCCCAGAGGAGAAAGGAGGAGATAAAAGAGTGCTTACAGAGGGGATTTCTGCTCTCCAGGGAAAGTGATAGATTTCTAGAGCCTGAAGGAACCTTGGACAATCCTAATGGAACCCTTGGCTTTCCAAATCAGAACATAGTCCAGAGAAGTACAGCAACTCCGAGAGGCTGTAGCAGTGGTTTTCAAACTTTTCTTTCTACAGCACACTTAAATTATATTGATCAAAAGAGAAGAGTAAAAACATATATACTGACTATGCTTTGAACTTCTTTCAATAATAATTTAATGATCTTTAAAATTTTTCGCTGCACACCAATTACAAATCACTGGTCTGCAGAGTCTGTAGATTCTGGATTCCGCCACCGTAAGAAGCTGTACACACTCTTCTGGCTCCTGGAATGGCCTTGTCTTTCACACAGCTGAGACTCCAACAGGAAGCCAAGCTGAGTCACATCAGATTAACCTTGAGATGTTTAAAGGAGCTGCTCCTACATGAAGTGGAGAGTCACACTCTAACTAGAGCACAGTCATGCCACGTGACTTGAAGGGACCAGGCCCCTCTAATGATATGAACCGGGATGAGCTTGACAGGAGACAGAATCAGCTACCTCTTGTCATGGTCCATTATGAAGGGCTCGGCAAATCACTTCTGCCACTGTGATTTGCCGAGTTCTTTCCCATTGGCTGGGTGTGAAATCCTACACTTAGGGAATTAGGCTTTGGAGCCCCAATAGCTTGCTTTTAAGTATAAATGCTCATAATTGAGTTCTACATTCTTGGTTTGGTTAACAGACAGCTGAGAAAGACACCTAGGTTGACAATTAGTCAATAGTGCAGGAGCCAGAGCCCCAGGGTGCTGGGCAGGGTGGGGTGGCAGGCAGGTGGCAGGGCACCAGAGACAGATGCTCCCTACTTTTAAGTCTTCCCAAGCCGGCCATCCTGAGGAATATGGGCTTGAGTTTAAGGGTTTTACCACCCATGGATAGCGGACTAGAACCCTGAACCCAGGTTTTTATTTCTGCCTTTTATTCCAAATCCCTGTATAAGTTTACCTAATGTAATCACCTCAGTCTGTGTCTATTTCCCATCTGTAAGGTGGGAGTATTACTGCCTCTGTTATCTGTTTCTCCAGGGTGAATTGACCTGGAGTCAGGGAACAGTTATAGAACATTGTGCCCTTTGGAAGGAGGTAGCCTCAAAAATTGTCATATTCCTACACCGAGCTCACACCTGAGCAAACTGGGCCAAAGATGAATGAATTCATATAAGAAAAAAAATTATTTGAGGCCGATGAGAAAGCTTCATTAGAAAGTTTCTGGAGCATTTTTATTCCTGAGTCTTGATCACAAGCTGTCCCAGTCCAGATTCTGAGCCTTTTCCTCTCTGTCTGTGACTCCTAGTGTGAAACGCAGCAACTGCTACATGGTCTGGGGTGGGGACATTGTGGCCGGTTCCCAAAGATCCAGTCGGAGCAACGTGGACCTGGAGATCGGTTGCCTTGTGGATCTGGCGATGGGCATGTTGTCCTTCTCAGCCAATGGGAAAGAACTCGGCACCTGCTACCAGGTATGGGCGGCTTTGGGGCTGAGGCAGCCATGTCCCAGGCTTTGTATTCAGGACCGCGTTCCCTGTTTGTCTCCACATTCAGCATCCCTGCCACACTGGGTTGAGCTGATAAGCCCACGTGGTCCCTATGTGGGTTAGAACAATAAATACATGAGAACAAAGTGACTTCGTTTTGTACAGAAGGATAAAAGGGTGGAATCATATTTTTTGGTTGTTCAGATGTGCTAGTCACCTTTGCAGAGGAAGAAAAGGCTTTTTCTTGCCATTGAGCTATAAAAGGTTATTCATTTATTTCATAAATGTGGCTGTGCAGCCGTTATATTACCTATAGGACACAAGATGCAAGGTTTACAAGGCGAACAAGAATACTTCTCACCTTAAGAAACATCTATACTGAAAATAAAAACCTATAAGAACAGATTGATTTGCCAGGGAGTAGTCTCTCTTTAGAAAAGATTATCAACATTCCGTATAAGTACAGGATCCTTGAAGAATGCATTTATATAAATAATGTGTTTCCCTATGTCATGGGCTGTGATCTTGCACAGAGCTACTCGGGAAAGCCGTCAGGTGTATTACAAATGTAGCTTTACCTGTCATTGACCACAAGAAGCCTGATCACCTTTATCCTAGATAGCCAGGTGAGCTTGGCCATATTGCATCTTCCTCCTAATGTTTGGCCTTGAATGTTAGCCCTGTAAAAAACTTTGAGACATATTTCACAAAGAAACCTGTCTACACCAAGCATGTCTCAAATTGTTTAACAAAGAGAAGCGCTTTTATAACTTGGATAATTGGTGATGTTCTGTGAACCTTGATTTCCTCAGAGAGTAATTTCCTCAGGCAAATGCTAAGACAGGGGTTAATTTCCAAATATAAACCTTCTTGACACCACAAGGTAGAACAGAGAGTTGCATGTACGTACAGACAAGTGTTACATGAGTTCAGAGAAGGAAGAGCCCACTCCCATCGAGAGTGGTCAGGAAAATGTCCCTTAAAGACAAATCTTGATTTTTAAAAAAAATGAAAGGATTTTTAGGGGGAGAGAAAGAATATTCTAGGTTGAATAAATGGCATGTGGGCATTATGGAGCTAGGGAAGCGTGCAGTATGTCTGAGGATCAGTGAGCAGCATAGCATGGGGCTCTTGTGCTTAGTGGTGAGAAATGTATCTGGAATGGAATGATAGAGAGGTATAGATGGAAAACGGGGAGACACTGAAGGTTCCTGAGTGGGGGAGGGGCAGTCAGTGTTTCAAACATCCAACAGTCTTCCAGGGTCGCCAACTTGGCTAATGATAGCAGATTAAAAATATCCTGCTACCACATAGGTGAATTAAACCCCTGACTCTCCAATCAGCCTCAGGGTACAGCATCCAGTTGTCTGAAGAGATGGGGGTCGGGGAGGGAGCAGACAGAACAGGTGCCTGTGTCTGAAATGTTCATTGACCGAAAACGGTGGGACCAAACACTTCCTGGGGGCTGAGAACAGCCAACTGGCACAGACCTCTGCAGCCACCCCCCTCTGCTCTGCCTCCTTGTTCCTCTTGGGGACAGGGGAGCCATCAGCACCACTTGGCAAGCTGTGTGCAGCAGCTGGGGCCCAACTAGTCATTTCCAGACAGTGACATTTGCAAAGCCAGGCTTTGAGACAGAAAGTAAAGTATCATTCTTCTAGTTCTTTCTCATGATTCCACCTCTCCCACCCCCCAAGTCCCCTGAGAAGTGTTTTATATACATTGTGCCCTTCAGAATCCATTAGCTTTTTCCCATTAACTTTTAAAATGAATTTAACTGAAGGGTCCTCCCTGAGCTGCAGAGAACTCTAAAGCATCTAATAACTTTTAAGACTAGATGGTCTTTGGAAGTCTAAAAAAAAAAAAACGGATTAATTAAAAAAAAATTGCATTTGCTGCAGTGGTGAGTTGCCTGCCTCAGGGAAGAGCCCATGATGTTGAGGACATGTTATCAGCAAGAGAAGGACATTGTGGAGGTTTTGTCCCGTCTTTCACAGTCATTCCCAGGTGATGTTGGGCTAGTCACTTGTTTTCTTTGAGCTGGGTGTTGGCACGTACCTCCTGGAGTGCCTTCTCCACCCCATAGACCTTGATGACTCTGCTCGGCAGTGCCAGGCCTCACTCCTGCCCTGAGGCAGGTTGCTACAGATGGAAGAGGGTCAGGGCTCTGCCCAGGGGCCCCCAGGGGGCCCCAGGAGGCTCACAACCAGCCATTCCAGGCCAGGCAGTAACAGGTCCAGCCATGCACCTGGCCTGGGATCATTGATATTCTGCAGTGGTAGCCATTTTCATTTTTTAATTATCTCTAGAAGAACAGGCCAGCAATATTTATACACTTCCCATTCAGAAAGGACTAGTCACAAAAATAATGAGAGGATTCTCTCTAACAGTGTTGCTAGACCTCCCCATTAAATACCGCTATGCAATTTATGAACACTTTTTTCTGTCCCACTTAATATAATTAGTGGAGAAATGAGAAATAAAATCTACATTTCAAGAGCTACTCCCCAGCAATTGCCACTCCAGCCAAACCACTTTGAGGACAGAGCTAGCTGTAAGATTCAGATTTATGAGAGGGGTCAGCTTTCAATTCAGGCCAGTTCCTGTGCCCTGACCTTCACACATGATTAGAAATAGAATGTCTATTACTGCAAGAATAAAATAGATCAGCCAGTGATCAAAGGTAGTTTAAATGCAAAAGAGGAAAAGTCATTTGCACATCACAACAACCCCATATCCAGCATGAGGTACGTTCTGTGAGAAAGGAAGCTCCCTGAGGGCCCAGGCTTCTCTCCTGTTCACGCTGCTCCCCTGTGCAGAGCCAAGCCTGGCACCTGCGGAGTGCTAAGTTCATGCTGTCTGGTTCCCTACCAATATAGTGTTCCCAAGGGACAGGCGCTAAGTACCACAGATGTGTAGTCTGCTCACACAGTGGGTCCCAAATTCCACCAACTGAGGCCATTTGAAGCAAAGGCAGACATTAACAAATTCCTGCAACTCTCCCCCACCTACAAATGAGGAATGGTGGTTGGACATTCTCCTAAGGTGACCCCAGTGAGTCATCCAGCAGTATAATCTCCTTCCCTAGAACTTGTGTCTTGTTTTTAGCAAACAGAATATGGCAAAGGTGAAGGGTCTGTCATTGTCTTTATGAGGTTACATGATATAAAACTCCATCTCAGCAGACAGGAGAGAAGGATGCTCCAGGTGGTCTTGGAGAAGCAAAGCTGCTATGTTGTACGAGGACCCCGTGATGAGCAATGAGAGGGCTGGGGGCTGGAGCTGCCCCTGGCTACAGCCAGCATGAAAACAGGGCATTTATTCTACAAATGGAAGCAACTGAATTCTGCCAACAAGCACAGAAGCGTGGAAGATGGTCCTTAGTCCCAGAAAAGAATGCAGCCAGGCTGACACCATACCTGCAGGCCAGCCTTATGAGACCCTGCTAAACTGTGCCCAGACTCCTGACCCATAGAAATGGTCAGAGAATGAATGTATGTTATTTTAAGTCACTAAATTTCCAATCGTTTTTTCATGTGGCAATAGAAAATGAATACAGGGAGTTTTCCTTTTGCAAGAGTATGTTATAGGTGTCCCTTAAAAAATGAACCTTCTCTGCATTTAGATATAAGATTTATAAAAACACATTTTATGGCCGTGACTTAGATTTCATGATTCAGTGCTATCATTTTCTTACTATAAAACAGGCCAGATTGGTTAAATTCCAGACTTTCTCCCAGTCCGTGGTAATTCTAGTGCGTGAAAGTGGGCTCATATTTTAGGTAAAAATATTTGGTTTATACCAGATGTTTCAAGTGCTCGTGGATGATATGAAGACATAAATGCCAGTAAAACTAAAATGTGGGGGTCTCTGACTACTAGAACTGCCAGCTATGTCTGAAGTAAGCTGTGTAAAGGATGTTCAGTGAAAAATTATTTAGTACATGTTATATATCTGCTTCAAACCAGACTCTGGGTTTACAGACATGAGAGACACAAATAGGAAATTCTGATCTGATGTTGTTCTGACTTTGGCAGCAAGGCAAGAACTGTCCCTGGGCTGGCCCCTAGATGTCTCAAATATTCAATAAGTGACATCTAGAACAACTTGTAGCCCTCAAGTTATTGCAGCCTTAAGGAAGCAGGGCTCTGGGCCAGCAAAAAGCCCCGAAATCTGTGCTATTGGGAGAGCCCCTGATAGCCTATGTTAATAAGTCCATGCATCTCATCTACGCACTGGCTGGATTGATGAATCTTCAGCTCTTTAACTTAAAAACTGACATCATAAAGTATGAGAAGGAAGGATGAGAGCTCCAGAGGAACCCAGGGAGAAGGAGGGGTTGGAGGGAGAGACAGGCTCTGGAGACAGCCTCTTTATGCTATTGCGGGGAAGTCCCTTTGCCTGGAGAGCAGGAGCTCTCAACCAGGGCTTTTGCCCTCCATGGGACATTTGGCCATGTCAGGAAGCTTGTTGGTTGTGGTGACTGAGGTGGGGATGGAGACTGCTGCTGCTGTGTGGTGGGCAGGGGGGCAGGGATGCTGCTCCGTGTCCTGCAGTGCAGGGGGACACCCACAACAAAAAGCTCCCCAGGCCTACACGCCGGGAGTGCCAGATTGAAAAACACTGCCACAGATTCAGCCTGTACTTGCTTGAGCAGCACTGATTTGCCTTTAGAAATAATCCTGAATCATCCCCAGTTGTCATCACCCATATGGCAGGTGTGGTAGATGGCAGGGCTGCCCCACAGTGGGTGGTTCCAGAGCAAGCCCACCACAGAGCTCACTGACAGATGGCAGGCATTGCCTTCAGTGGCAAGTTAGCTCCTCTCCTGTGACCGTCCTCTGAATGCTGGAGAAGACTCTTGGCTCTAATACCTAAGAGATAGAATGAAAGGACCTGAGATTATTCAGCCCCAGGTGGCAGAGTGTTTACCATGAGGAGTCATGACAATCTCTACCAGGTCACCAGGTCTGCAAGAATTTCTGAGCAGTGGAGAGTGACCAGCTAGCTAGCTATCCTCTTTCAGCCGAGATTAAAAGGAGAGTGTTGACTAAAACACCCAATGGCTTGGCAAGCCATGATGGTACTGCTCTCGGCAAACTTCCTGATTTGTTTTGGTTTCCAGGTGGAGCCCAATACCAAAGTATTCCCAGCAGTCTTCCTGCAACCCACGAGTACTTCTTTGTTTCAGTTTGAACTTGGGAAGCTGAAGGTATTTATCTGCCCATCATCTTATAGCCATGACGTGAGAGGGTAGCACCGACCATTAGGGAAAATTCCCAGGCTTTGGAAGACAAGAGAAGCCCTCTCGCTTCTCATACATGCCCCACCCATAGGCCCCTACACTTGCCTGTGAAATTCAGAGGTCCCAACATGCATTCTTATCTTCCCCTTCTACTTTTGGGGTACTGAATCAATTCATTCTTACAGAACTCATTTTCAAAATCCCATTCATGCTGGCAAAGCCCTTAGTGATATCCTCGATACATTTGTCTCTCTGTAATTCATTCTAACCACGTTGGTTACTATGGGATAGGTGACCCAGCCACTGAGAATCTCCGCATGGTGTGTGTCTTTTCCCCTCCAATGCCTTCCACCTCACCCCAGAATGCCATGCCCCTGTCGGCGGCCATATTCAAGAGTGAAGAGAAGAACCCCGTCCCGCAGTGTCCACCTCGGCTGGACGTGCAGACCATCCAGCCCGTGCTCTGGAGCCGCATGCCCAACAGCTTCCTGAAGGTGGAGACGGAGCGGGTGAGCGAGCGCCATGGCTGGGTGGTGCAGTGCCTGGAGCCCCTGCAGATGATGGCACTCCACATCCCTGAGGAGAACAGGTATCCCAGGGGTCCACTGAGGAGGGGCAGGCCTGGGGGCAGGGCCCGGCCAGCCCAGAAGGGAACTGGCAGCGTTCTCACTGGACCCTGCTCAGTCCCGAGGTGACTACTGATTTCCCCCACTGCCTCGGTTTCTGTTCTGCCCCCTCCCACTCTCATTATTCACTGAGAAACAGCAGGAAAGGCATGACAGTGCGCCTGCCACTGCTGTAGTTCCTGGTGTCTGGGATCAGGGAAGATTTTCATGCCTTTAATCCAAAACCAAGTGACCCTGAAATATACATTATGTATGACAAGGATGACGCACGTCTAACTTGACTTAGAGAACCCAGAATTGGGCTCCTGCTCTCCCCTTGTTTGGAGGTCCTCTTAAATGATGGCCTGGGTTCAATCCCAGTGCTCCCACTTTCTGACCATGTGTCCTTGGGTAAGTCACTTGAGTACCCTGAGCTTCAGTCTCCTCGTCCATACCAAAGGGTTTCTAGAGGACTGGGGGGACTGAGATGCTAGAGATAAAATCTAGTAGTGCAGTTTCTGTGTGTAGTAAGAGTTAAGTCACTTTTGTTGTGGTTATTACTTGATCTCTTTGACTAAAAAGATGGGTAATGAGAACTGGGCAGAGGTGTGACACCTGCATAGTGGCCAGTTAGGTGCCCTGTTGGGTCGCAGCAGCAGCAGGGGAGGGCAAGGAAGGAGCAGAAAAGACCAGAAGCTCAGAGGAGTAAGCCAGTTTCAGAAGCTCCTCAGAGCCATGGCAAGGAGTGAAACAAAACAGGCAGTCTAAGTAGAAAACAGAGCCCAAGGGCTGGCCGCTCACAGACGGGGGGCAGCACACAGATAGACGGCCCTCCGAAGTCAGGGAGAAAAAGTTACTTGGATTATGCCAACTGGTTTCAGGATGGAAACTATTTCTTCTCTGGATAAGAGTGCAGGTATGTGTGTTTTTGGGAGAGGGAACACACTGTGGGTGATGGTTGGTCAGAGATTACAGAGATGATGTTGCTGGTGGTCTGACGGGGCTCCAGCTACATCTGAGGGGCTTTGCCTCCAGGAAATGGAGGATCCTATAAATAAGACTAGTCACCACTGTCATGGACTTGGAGGCTCAAGGGTTTTCTGTTCTCCCCGAATAAAGAGGACTTTCATGTTTGGTAAGCCAGTGTCTTTAGTCTTGCAGGCTTCTGAGAGCCTTATAGTTAGATGTGGTGGATTACCAGGAACTGGGGTATGGACCAGGGCTGAAACAGAATTGGTGACTAAGAGAAAGTGTGGCAGAGACACTGTCATCCTTCTGCCCCCAGGGCTGGGTGAAGTTGCTGGGCTCTGGCACATTCTTCTCCCCATGGTGTGGTTGGTTGCCTGTCCTTCCTCAGGTGTGTGGACATCCTGGAGCTCTGTGAGCAGCAGGACCTGATGCAGTTCCATTACCACACGCTGAGACTCTACAGCGCCTTGTGCGCCCTGGGAAACAACCGCGTGGCCTACGCCCTGTGCAGCCACGTGGACCTCTCCCAGCTCTTCTACGCCATTGACAACAAGTACCTTCCTGGCCTCCTTCGATCTGGTTTCTTTGACCTGCTCATCAGCATCCACCTGGCCAATGCCAAGGAGAGGAAGCTGATGATGAAGAACGAGTACATCATCCCCATTACCAGAACCACCCGGAACATCTGCCTGTACCCAGACCAGTCCAAGAGGCATGGGCTGCCCGGGGTGGGCCTGAGAACGTGCCTCAAACCGGAGTTCCAGTTCTCCACCCCTTGCTTTGTCACAACCAGTGAGGAGCACCAAAAGCAGAGCCCTGAGATCCCCTTGGAGACCCTCAGGACAAAGGCGCTGAGCATGCTGACAGAGGCAGTGCAGTGCAGCGGGGCCCACATCCGGGACCCCGTCGGGGGGTCCGTGGAGTTCCAGTTTGTGCCTGTGCTGAAGCTCATCGGCACCTTGCTGGTCATGGGGGTGTTTGATGACGACGATGTCCGGCAGATCCTCCTCCTCATAGACCCCTCTGTGTTTGGAGAGCATGGCGGGGAGATGTTGGAGGAGGGAGCAGAAAAGGAGGAAGTGACCCAGGTGGAGGAGAAGGCGGTGGAGGCTGGGGAGAAGGCCAGCAAGGAGGCTCCCGTCAGAGGCTTGTTGCAAACCCGCTTACCAGAGTCCGTCAAACTGCAGGTAACTCCAGGTAGCAAAGACAGTGCCCTGGGAAAGGGCTGGGAGGGAGAGAGTGCAGCCCGAGGTGCGGCTGGACTGTGACACTGACCTCTCTACCTGCTGCTGAAAGAGCGCAGCAGAGAAACTGGGAAAGGGCCAGGTGGGGCATGCTTGTTTCTGGCATGGAATGCACTCCCTTAATCTCCCTTTGCCCAAAGAAACATGCTTTAGAATTGTTTTCCTGGTACCAGTGATGGATTCACCCTAATCTCACCGCTTTCCCTTTGGGATACAAGGGCTCATTTGTGTCTGAAGAAGGCAAGGAGCCTTTGGCTGTGGGATAAAATAAAGGAGCCAGCTCGTAGGGTCATAGCACCCCTCCCCTGCTCCCATCAGGGGCTGGCTCTAACCACCCAGCTGACGTGTTTGAGGAGCAGACACATCACCACCACCTGAGCTAAGGAGGACTGGCACGCTTTCAGAGGCACCGCCTAGAAACTTGGCTAAAATCTGAGCTTCTCAGATGTAAGTTAGCATCAGTGATGTGCTAAGGATGGGAACTTTTGTCTCCTGGACCTTGAGAAAAGACATGAAAATGAATAGATTAGAACAGTCTGTCCCAGTGGAGTGTGATCCTGGCTCAGCCATCCCCGGGTTTCTATTCCTGCTCCTCAGTCATTTTCTTGCTGTGTGACCTTGCCAACTCAGTAGCTGATCAGAACCTTAGCTTTATTATGTATGCAAAATGTAGATGATAATACTGTAAAATTAATATTTAAAATATTTTCATAAAATGCACTGTGAAATATGTTTATCACAAAGTGTATTATGATAATCTCCAGTAGAAGCTCTCTTATCTGATGTGATGAACTTGGTAGGTGGCCAGTTAATCAAAACACTGAGTATAGAGAAGCGTAACAAATCTCGCTTATATGCTGTAAACGTTTTATTAAAATGTGCTAAAAATGTGCTATTCTGATGTAAGTCCAAGACCTCATTTTTAATGTGAGTCTCCTGATGGGTACATGGAACCCTTTCTTTTGCATAGACAATCTCTGTAACGTACCTCCACGATTGCCAGTTGGGAGTTCTTAAAGTGAGACTTTGATTTAGAGGTAATTGGAAAGCAGCCTGAGTATGCAATGCATCTAGATTTTCATGCTTTCCCCTAATTTTTAGCAGATGTTTTACCACCATTATTTTATTTTAAAAAAACAAGCCTTGCTTTTTACAGAGGTTTCTTAGTAATTCAACTTTGTTTTCCTATGTCATTGGTTTATGTCATTTTAATTAAATGCTCTGATTATAAACACAGCATGGCAGACATCTACTTTGGGTCCTGGTTCACTTGGCAGGAGAAGGTGTGCACAGCTGCTGGAGTGTCCTGCTAAGTGAGAGCTCTCCACGCCTCCTGTACTCAGCAGGACTGGAGAGCGTCCTTTAATCACACGAAGGGCTTAAGGGGAGGCAGGTTAATAGAAGTTCTGCTTTTAAAAAATATCAGGACCACACTGAGAATTAAAGCACGTCAAGTGGTTGGCAAAGTGTCTGGCAAAGAGTGCTTGGTGTTAGGCCTATTGTCGTTAGTGTAAGTTGTAATAGTGATGAGATTGGCAGTAATAACAGTAGAAAGAACAGATCACAGGAAAACAGCGCAAATCAACAAAGAAACAATGAACGATGAGAAGGGAGACATTTCTATTTTTTATCTTCCAGAACCAGAAGATGTCAGAAAGGGAGGCAGTGCTCGCAGGCATGATTTGGTGCTGATTTTTGTACTGAGCTTCCTGGGAAAAACAGTTTCTTAGACATGCTGTTCTCTTTCTGCACAGGCAGATTTATTCTGTCTTTAGTGGGCTCAGTTTTTGGTTTTCCCTTTGGCCTTAAGAGTAAAGAGTTTGTGTCTTGATTCAGGCTGACTTAGATTCAAGGAATGATTCTATGGTCACTGTGTGACACTAGACAAGTTACTGTAATTATCTAAGTCTCAGTGTTACCATCTGTAAAACGGGTATGTCGGCAGCCTCACCTGGAGGCTGTTGTTGTATATGTGCCTGAGCAGTTGTTGTATATGTATACCTTTTCTGCAGATGTGTGAGCTCCTCAGCTATCTGTGCGACTGTGAGCTACAGCACCGAGTAGAGGCCATCGTGGCGTTTGGTGATATTTTTGTCTCCAAGCTGCAGGCAAATCAGAAGTTCCGCTATAATGAGCTCATGCAAGCCCTGAATATGTCTGCAGCCCTGACTGCTCGGAAGACCAGGGAGTTCCGCTCACCCCCTCAGGAGCAGGTGAGAGTCCCTTCCTGAGCTTCCCTCCATTTCCTACAGAAGACCTTGAAACCTACAGAGCAGGGCACTGGAAACCTTCTTGAAATCTGGGGCAGCCTTAAGAGGTGTGGAAACTGAAAAGACCCACTACAACACCAGGAGACAGGCCTAACTCTGTGCTAAGGATAGCTGAGGAATATATGCCAATTATCTTGGGTGGGAAAATAACCCTTTCTGAACTGTACGTGGGCTTCCTTCCTTCCTCCACCCTCCCCTACCAATACCTCTATTACTGGGTCAAGCACCAGACCACTGTTGGGATGCATTTGTCGCTTCAGCAAGGATCTGCCACTCAGAAGGATTTCTGCCAGCCCTTCCAGAAGCCACTAGCTGTCTATCAGAAACTGATAGAATATGGACTGTATGCCCCAACTTATGAGAGCTGGGGCAGGAGCTTCCTCATCTAACATGTCAAACGCCCAGCCCAGTGGCTGCAGCTCTCCCGCAAGGCCTTCTCAGCCCACAAAGCCAGGACGAGAGGGAGGAAGCTGTCTTCTGGGTTGTGCTGTATTCATTCTTTGCAGGATACCACCTTGCAGTCAGCCTTACGCAGGTGGGAAGGCTTCTTTGAAAAGAGTCAAAGTCCTGGTGAGAAACTTCTAAATGAAGAATGGACATCTTGTAGAATAATAGTTGTCATTTTCCCCACTTTTTAGCAGCTCCCTTGAACCCTACCTGCTCGTTAGCCATTGTTTCCTAAGCATTCAAAAGAGAGGACAGATCTTTTAGTGAAGAAATTAGTTTTCTGTCTCTGAAACTAGATCTTTGGATCTTACATACGGTAGAAGCTCTGTAAGTTGGCCACCCAAGGGACTGAAACAAACTGGTCAATGTACAGTGGTCAACATTATGAACTAAGCCTGCATACAGGTGGTGCATGTCTGGTCTATGAAAATTAGGTCAGTTTGAAGAAGTGGTCAGCGTAGGTGGCCAACTGTGAAGGTTCTACTGTATATTTAACAAACAGCCTGTCCGTGAAGGTCGGTATAATTACCCTTTTTATATTAGTGACACAACTATATAACTTTATCCAGTTACTTTCCTCACCTACTTTATAGAACATCGATATTTATAGTGGCTTACAAATGGACCAGATATCTTTCTGTTTAAAACAATTTTTTGAATAATACTGGCCTTTTCTAAAGATCAGGCAAAGCTCATCAACCCTTCATTAGATGCGAAATGAGAAAGCCCTTCAGGTTGACTGGACTAGATCACCTGTACCATGCCAAATAATCAAGTATGGTGTTTCCCCCAAGAATTCCTCTCAAAGGCTTTATATGTCAAGCTTTTCAACTGCCGTTGGATGGGAGTGTTCCTCCTTTCACTGGGCAAATGGCAACCTCTTCGTACACATCTATGAGAATTGGGAAGGCAGAAGGAGTGGCCAGGACAACATGGCTGCTGACTGCTCACAGTGGGCTCCCACTCTGGCTCCCTGTTGCTCACTGTGTGGCCTTGGCCATTGTGACCTCTCTGTGTCTCAGATTCTTCAGCTGCATAACATAAATGATGTTTACATATTCCAGTGTTCTTGCAAGGGTCCCATGAGATAATTTGCTTAGCACAATGCCTGTCACAGAGTAAGTGTTCCATACATAGTAAGCAAGCTACTGTTAGTTTTAGTGTTGGAGGTATTTGCAGTTGCTTCATACTATGCTCTGTGACCTTCCAGCAGTGACTCAGTGAGTGGAGCTCTCATGTGTCCTCAGGGTGAAACACCATCTGTGTGGGTGTAGTGCTTGGTCCTGGCTCCTAGAAGGACGAGGTTGGCTCCCATCCCTCCTTTTCCCCATATGCCACCATGGCTTCCCTTCTCCCGTCACCTGGCCCTCCTTCCTCAGTACTTCAAACAATCCCCTGAGCAGTCATTTCAGACTCACTTCAGAAGTCTATAACTCAAAAAATTCTTCCCTAATGTATTATACTGGAGATTTTTGAGCAGCCATCAGAGTCATCTAAAGGGCTTAATAAAACACAGACTGCCTTATCCCACCCCTGGGATTTCTAATTCAGTAAGTCTAGGGAGAGGCCCAAGCATTTCCACCTTTAGCAGATTTTCAGTTAATGCTGATGCTGCTGGTCTAGGAATAAAATGAAGGAAGGGATACTAACTGCTATGAAACTCAGCTGTCCTAGCCCACCCCTCCCCGAGTATTCACTTCTGAAAGACACCCATCCATTAGAAAGGAAGAACTTTAAATGATCAAAGGATATGGAGGATTTAAATCAGTTCAGAGGATAGCAATGCAGAATCATTTGGAAAATAAGATACATGAGAATTATGTTTATGTAAAAAAAATTTTTTTTTCTTGGAGATAGAGCCTCACTCTGTCACCCTGAGTAAAGTGCTCTGGCATCATCATAGCTCACAGCAACCTTAATCTCTTGAGCTTAAGAGATCCTCTTAGCCTCCCAAATAGCTAGGACTACAGGCCCCTGCCAGAGCACCCGCTACTTGGGTTTTTTTTCTATTTTTGGTAGAGATGGGGTCTTGTTCTTATTCAGGCTGGTCTCAAACTCGTGAGCTCAAGCAATCCACCCACCTCAGCCTCCCAGAGTGCTGGGATTACAGGCATGAGGCACTGCACCCACCCAAGAATTAGAATTTTAAAACAGTGATGTCTTTCTACAACCTTTGAAGAAAAAATAGAGATTTCTAGCCTTACAGCCAGAGAGTATTCAAGATGAAAAAAACATTTGGAGATCTAGCTAAATACAAAAGGAGGCAGAACTAAGATTAGTCCTGCAGCAAATTAGGCAAGATGGTCAGCTGCCCTTTCACTTCCAAGAGAAGTTCATTCAAGAGCGAGATCGCCCCAGAAAATTCAGCTCATTCTAGCTTTCAGCTTTATGCCTTGCAGGCAAATAGGTGCCTGCATCTGAATATTCTGCCAAAAACTGTCTTTTGGCAAAGAAATTAGTTTTCTGACTCTGAAACCAGATCTTCTGATCTTATTTTTATTTAATCAGCAACCTATCCTTGTGTTACTGATATAGTTACCATAGCTTAACATAGTAGAACAGCCACACCAACGACTTTTGCAACCCGTTTCACATATGGGAGGTGTTTTCCTACAAAGACTACCTCTACCTACTTCCCCCAAATGGGTTTGCAGTACAAGCTTTCAGCAAGGTTCTTCCTAACAATATTAAATAAGGTTCACAGTTTAGTAAGAGATTGTAAATGTTCCAACTTAGAAATCCTGAACGGACAGAGTTTGGGTTATCCTGGCTGAGGTAGCAAAATGGAAGTGGTTATCTCTAGTTATTTCTACAATCTCTCCAGATGTTCACTGACCTGAGGTCGTGGGCCTGTGGCAAGAATTTAGAGATCCAGGAACCTGGGTGGGCAATGAGAGACAGCTGTAATTCCACTAATCTCTGATCACATTACTTTTCATTTTTAATGTAGGCAGCCATACAAATACCTGACTTTCTCACCCACAGAAATCGCATGGCTTTCTGTATCACATTACAGTGGTTGTGGTGTCTAGAGATGCCATTTACATTCATCAGTACCACTTCAAGATCACAGTAGATATGAGACCTGCCACTACGTTTTTTTTAATCTAACAAGTTAATAAAGAAGTTCATATGTTACTGTATCACAAACCTGGTTTTCATAATTTTGACAACTGTATTCCAATATAATTGGTTCTCTTCGGAGTCCTGTATAATTTATTTTATGTATTTAAAATATTTCTTATTCCTACAACAGGGACCTTACCTAACAAATGCAAGCATTGTAACCTAATAATTTGTACCCTCATGTTAATCTGAAATTTTTTTTAAAAGAAATAGATAAAGAAAAGAAAATATTTTTATGTATTTAAAATGTTAATCTGGGTGCAACCCCCAGGTTTCAACCACAATGTCAAAAGGTTTCATTCACAAAAACTGTTAAGAATCTCTGAGACAAAGCCATGAAAGAAAAGAATGATAGATTCTTTATGAAACATAAACTAAAATAACAAAAACCCTGTAGACAAAATGAAAAACAAAACTAAAAACTGGGAGAAATAATATTTGGCATATTTATTCCAAAGAGTTGAAAATCTAGAGGTATTTGAAACACTCAAAGACTGTTTTTATTTTATTTTTTTTTAAAGACTATTACCCAGATGTATACAAAGCACTCAAGGACTAGTTCTTTAAAAGACAATTACCCAGTAGAAAAGTGGAAGAAGAACATAGAAGGAAAATGTATAAAATGTGGAATAAAATTGGCCTTTCTCTGTGAAAAAATAAGGTTCAACTTCACCAATTAAGTGTAAATTAAAGCAACAGAGATATAGGTATGACATTTTTCACCCATTAAATTGGAAAATGGTTGAAAATGTGTTAACTCTCATTACTATAATGAAGATGCCAAAGTAATACACACTCTTGCATTAACTTTGGCAATAATGGAAATTATTGTGAGCTTTCTGGAGGACAGTTTGACAATTCATATCAAAAACCACTGAAATATGCAAACCTGTTGCTCCAGTCACTTGTCTTCTACGAGTTTATTCTAAGAAAATGATCAGAGATGGAAGCAAAAAATATTTTAAAGGAAATTCAAATCACTTCATGGAAACAACTTAAACATATAAGGGAATAATTTTATATAAATTATTATTCATCCATGTAAGGAGACACAATGCACCTATTAAAATTAGATTAAGAAAATGTTCAAGCCTGTAGGTCAGCGGTTAGGGAGCTGGCCACATGCTCCAGAGCTGGTGGGTTCAAACCCGGCCAGGGCCTGCTAAACAAAAAAAAAAGAAAAGAAATTTGTTTTAAAAAGAAAAAAAATGTTCAAGATAAATTAGATGGAAAGCTCTGGTTTTTGAAAAGTGAGTCTAGAATACCCCAAGCTATGTGTGTATGTACATAGAGTCCGGCAGATATTACCTAAAATATTGACAGTGGCTATCATGGGGTGGTGGGATCACAGTAACTTTTCTTTTTTAGGTATACTCGAAATTTTGTGCAATGAATAAGTTACCTTTAGAACCAAAACAAAGTGACAGCTACGTTTAAATGTTAGTCACTTAAAAAAAAACCTAAATTAGTTCTGTTAATTTGTAAAGGTCATCAGGTGTTTGTCTGACGCAGGATCTGACTTCCCTTGACCAACTCGCCCTTCTTCTCTTGCCCCCCGCAGATCAACATGCTCCTTAACTTTCAGCTGGGAGAGAACTGCCCCTGCCCAGAGGAGATCCGGGAGGAGCTGTACGACTTTCACGAGGACCTTCTCCTTCACTGCGGTGAGCTTCTGAGGGATAGGTTTATCCAAGAAAAATCTGTTCCTGATTCCTTCACTAGAGAGCTATTGGGGGGAAGTGAATGTCTTAGCTCCCTGTGTCAGAGAAGATTACAGGAAATAACCCTGGCAGAATATATGACTGAAATTCCTTCTGCCTAGAAAAGACTTTTCTGATACACAAAGAGAAAATAGGGTCTCTAGAGAAAGAAGGTAGATAACTGATCCTAATACAGACCTCACCCAATTTGTTTAAAGTTAGATAGCTGGGACTTGCTACTCTCACCTGAGCCAAGATTGTGATCTCTTTTTCTTTTTAGCTGTTGTAGGGTATATTTGTGTGTGGGTGTGTATGTGTAATAACTTCTGCACTTAAGCATTCCAAGCTAGCAATCCTTACTTTGCTACATATCTGCTGGTTTGAAGCATCTCAGCATCTGTGCTGCTTGTACATGAGGAGATTGAGTACTATGTGGGTAATGGATGGCATTTCATTTGAAAAAGCTTGCTTTCTAGAGACCCTAGAGCACTTTTGGAGAATATGTTAAGAAAAAGTTATGTTTTGAGATTGAAATGGTTTGACTTTCTTATAGACAGGAAATCATTTGTTTTTTTTAAAAAAACACTTCCTAAAAGATATACTGTGGATAAATATTTTTGAGACACTGCCTATAGTATCTTTAGAAAGTTCCAGAAGAAAGGGAAGCAGGTTTTTGTTATTTTTTTAATTCTATTTATTAAATCATAGCTGTATTAATACAATCATGGGGTACAATGTGCTGGTTTTACATACAATTTGAAATGCTTTCATCAAACTGGTCAACATAGCCTTCACGGCATTTTCTTAGTTATTATGTTAAGACATTTATATTCTATACCTACTGTGTTTCCCCAAAAATAAGACACTGTCTTATATTTATTTTTTCTCAAGAAGAACACTAGGGCTTATTTTCAGGGGATATCTTATTTTTATTAAGTATAATACAACAATCTACATTTATTCAGATACAGTTAAGTCATCTTCTTCTGGAACCTGACAGGGGGAGCCGACCTTGTTGGTGAGGCTGGCGCTAGTGATGTGTGAACTCCTTTCCCCTAGCTGTTCGCATGTGTGCAATAGGATGCCTGAGACCGCAGTTACCACACGCACACCCGCACAAGTGCGAATGGCTGGGAGAAAGGAGCTGTGGCAGATAAAAGGTAATCCAGTCTTCCTTACTGCTCCACCCCAAAAGGCATGGCATATCTGCATAGCCATGCCCATCACTAGGTCTTATTATTGGGATAGGGCTTATATTTAACAAATGCATAGAAATCCTGCTAGAGCTTATTTTTTGGGTAGGTCTTATTTTTGGGGAAACACAGTAGTAAATTTCACATGTACCCTTGTAAGATACACCGTAGGTGTGGTCCCAACAATTACTCTCCCTCCACCCATCCTGCCCCCTCCCCTCCCTTCCCTTTCCCCTTTCCCCTTCTTCTTGGGCTATAATTGGGTTATGGCTTTCTTATGAAATTGATTTTATAGTAAGACTGAATACATTGGACACTTTTTCTTCCATTCTTGAGATACTTTGCTAAGAAGAATGTGTTCCAGCTCCACCCATGTAAACATGTAAGAGGTAAAGTGGTTTTTTTAATTCTAATACAGGATAGTTCCATGGACTGTTTGCGATTTTCAGTCTGTTCTGTGACTTGCTAGGGATTCCCCTGGAGGAAGAGGAAGAAGAGGAGGCAGACACCTCGTGGACAGGAAAACTCCGTGCCCTGATGTATAAAATCAAAGGCCCACCCAAGCCAGAGAGGGAACAGCCCACAGAGGAGGAGGAGAGATGTCCTGGTAAGTGACATTGCCTTTGTATGAGAGCACTCCCAGCACTGTGCTCTTCTTGACTTAATTAAGGTAATTGGCTTTCTAACAAATACTGTAAGATACATACAAGGTGCTTAACTTCAAAGGAATCATCTGGAAATTATGTTATAATTTCTGGTAGTTATTGCTATGGCTTTTGGGCTCTGCCTTTCTGCTGATTTAAGGAACTTTCAGACTCTTTTGAGACCTAGGAGATGGATTGCTTAGTATTTGCTCTTGTCGTCTGTCTACTTAGAAGTGCCGGTAAACAGATTCCTGTTCTTCTTCATGTTTCGATAATCATCTTCTTCTAACTGTCATCATTTCTGTCACTTCCATTTGTGCTTCCTTAGCATTGAAAATTGCCCCAGGGAGGAAATAAAATAATAGTAACAAAGTTTATAAAGGAAATAGAATGTAATTGCTTTTTTTTTTTTTTCCTGAGCAAGGGAGTTGTTTTTGCATTTCGGCTATAATGTTGATAATGCAGCATCCTGAAGGACTTTGACCTTCTATTTTCAACAATGCCAAGGCTTATCCAGATTAATCTGTCTGATCCTTATGCTATAGATGACACCTACCATTTTGACTCATGTTGATCTTGTTTCATGTCATAATTTGTCCTATAGGGCAGTAGACTGTCACTAAGCCATTAGCATTTCAAGAGGAAGACTGCCTGAGTATTATCAGTCTTCTCCTTCGTAGAGATAAGGCAAATTTATCATTTTGTCTTAAAAATAACGCCTTTCTCAGGTTTAATATAGTTGCCTTTTTATCTTGTTTCCTCTTCCTATCCATCTTGAATACACTTTCAAGTTGCGGACTAGAGCAATTGACTGTCAAGATAGGATTGGTTTGCCTGAAAACACTACTTGGGGGTTCATACGTCTTGTTGCCCCTTATACTGACCTTTTATCTTTGTCAGAATATCTCTGAAGTGGATGAATCATCACCATTTATCAGCAGAGTGTTGAAGCCTCTGGCAGAGTGTAGGGAAGACCTGTCACTGGCAACCTTGATCGTTCCCCTCAGTCACCCTGGAAAGGTTGGGTCGGTGGTGAGAGAACATGCCAGCAGGATGTTCAGATTCCCTTTGTGGTCACTGCCAAAGCAGAACTTAAAATAGACTGGGCTGACCCATGTCTCTCTCTTCTTGTCTGCTGAGAGTCTACTTTGAAAGTGGATGTTTCTTTCCAACCTTCTAAGAGAGACAGTATCATGACTAGAGTCCTATAAGGTGACCATTTCTCATGAGGTAAATGGGATCAGTAGATGAGATCACTTACCATCTAACTCTCTGAAGTCTAATGCTAAGAATGGTGTTCAGGTGCCAAGGACTGTGATCTGTAGTCCAGCTCCCTCCATCCTCAGGCGCACACACCACCTTCTGTTTGTTCTGGGGGAATGTGTGCACCTGAGGCCAGTGCAGCCTGAGACGCTGTGCCTTCAGCTTTCTGCTACTCCCCTTCCATAGCGGGACTAAGAGAGGTCAAGCTTTATGTCATAATGTCCTCTCTCCTGGGGTCCCAGAAACAGAGGAAACAGTCAAGATGGGAGAGAACATCTGGTTATCAGCGTATGGTTTCCCTGCAGGATATTCCAGAGATGTGGATTCTGTCACTCGGGGCTGGTATTTCAAGATAAATTACAGGGAGTGGTGTAACCACCGCCACTCCCCTTAAAAAGTTGTTTTTAATATGATCAAAAGAAGGCAGTGTTTATGAATGAATAGCCAGATGCAATATAGGGTCAAAATCCTTTAAATTATTGGTACGGTACCTCTATCCAATCTGATTTTTCTTACCCAAGCATTTGATAAAGTGATAAAAGTATAATGATAATAACATCCTATAGTAAACTGACAATTTACCAAATACCTCCACATATATTAGTTTACTGCTATTAGTTTTTTTCACTCTTATACTACATAGTTGAGAGAAATAGCATTCAAAAGCATTAAGGGAAATTTATTCATTTTTTTTCTTTTCATCTTTATCTGGTTCCAGAAAAATTCCCAGTTTTGCCAAAGCCCAAGGTAACTAAAATGAGAAAAGCCGTGACGTGAACTCAGGTGTCCTGACTCCTCCCGTATACTATGAAGCTTGCCAAAGACCCTACTAGCATGCATGTCATAAACCCCAAACACAAATACATGTGGAAGGCTCTTTAAAAAACATTATCTTTTCATCTTGCTCACTACATGTATAAGATAATTCTCTACTGTGGCTTATTGTTCTATGTAGAAAATCTAAGCTCAACAGAATTCAAAGTTTTAACATTTCAAAGTTTGCCAAGCCAAAGATCTGGGAAGTTTTCTGGGAACAGAGGCAGGGAGGCCACCTTGAAATTTCTCCTCTGTGAGAAGTTGGTGTTGGCCAGATGACCCATAAGAAAATCTTATTTTCTCTAGGAAAGAGGGAATAACAGTATGCTGCAACTCTGAGAATTCTACTAACTGGCTCAATATTAGAGGAATTTAATTAACTTCAGACCATACTGTTAATTAAAGCTGTTACAGTAGTATCAAAGGATCATAGGATAACAAAGTGAAACAAAAAATCTAATAATAACAGCCCATTTTTTTTAGATATCCTAATCCAGAAATTTTCCTAAAAAATCTTTTACCTGTTAATTCTAGACCAGTACTTCAGTACTTCTCACACACAGCAACTTAATCACAGATTCCTTAAATGTAAATGTGTAGCCACTGAGTTATTCCTCCAGAAGAGGCCAGCCAGCTATTTCTACTAAATTTAAAACTTAACAAAATAAGAATACCTGTAGCATTTCACAGCTAAAATTTGATGCATTCCTCATCTCTGTCATTGACCCAATGTTCTCCCCATGGAAAGTTTTTTTCAGTCATCATCTTTCTATGAAGAAATGCCCCAAGGGGAACTAGATGCACTTGAACAATGTGAGAACACGGGAAGGAAGCTCCTGGCTGGTATATGGTCTCTCTTCTTAGAGGCCTGTAATGACCCACCGCAACTGAGCTTTGGGTGGTATAAATAAAAATAAAAATTGAGTTGAAAGTGAGCATGATTGAGTCTACCAGTCTACCTTTTTTTTTTTTTTCTTTTTGAGACAGAGTCTCAGTCTGTCACCCTGGGTAGAGTACCATGGTGTCATGGCTCACAGGAACCTCAAACTCTTGGGCTCAAGAGATTGATCCTCTTGCTTTAGCCTCCCAAGAAGCTGGTCCCCACGACAACACCCAGCTAGTATTTTTTTATTTTTAGTAAAGGTGATCTCACTCTTGCTTAGTCTGGTGTGGAACTCCTGAGCTCAGGCGATCCACCCTCCTCAACCTTCCAGACTGCTAAGATTACAGGTGTGAGCCACCACACCAGGCCTGATCGAGTTTATCCAAAGGAAGTGAACATCGCTCTTTGCCCCGTGCTGTCTGCCATAGAACACTGGCTCCCACAGAGCTCAGCTGGATTAGCTCCTGCTCTCCCCTGCCACTGTTCTTCTGATGAAGCCCAGAACTAGAGATAAGCCTCGAGGTGACCTTCACCCATCCAGCCCCAAAGCTGCTGCTTGTGTCAGCTCTTGCCCAGTCCCTAAACAGCCCAAGAGTCCTAGACAAAAATTCTCCCTCAGCTAAAACCTGAAGCTTTCTTAGTGTTAAGGGGGTAAAAGTGTTTACCATTCACCCCTAAAATACAAATACTCATGTGCAAAGTAAAATAACTTGATAATGGATAGCTCTGTTCGCCTGACACAGAGCTCAGGCAATATTTCCAAACCACTTGTCTGCCATCTCTCCCTAAGACACACATGAACACAGAAAGCTCCTCCTTGAAGTCTTTCGTTCAATTTTGTGCCCCTCCCCCTGCCCCAGCCATCTCCTGATAGCGTGGGCGTGACTTTTACCTGGGGCATCCTAATGCCAGGAGTCTGCCGTCTTGTTTCCACATTCAGCTCAGCAACACACATCTTTTTGGCCTCCAACTGCATGTTAGTCACTTGAGACTCATCAAAATGAATAAAACAGGCACCTTAAAGACAGGAGAGGAGAAGGGCTTGGACAAGCAACTCCAGATCATTAGGTTAGATGTACTATGATAAACGTGGGGACAAAATACAGTAGCTTGTCAGAGGAGAGGATTGGGAAAGTGTCGCTAAAAAGCATAGATGGAGGCTTGGCACCCATAGCACAGTGGTTACTGCTCCAGCCACATACACTGAGGGTGGCGGGTTCAAACCCAGCCCAGGCCAGCTAAACAACAATGGCAGCTGCAAAAAATAATTGGGCGTTTTGATGGGCACCTGTAGTCCCAGCTACTCAGGAGGATGAGGCAAGAGAATCACTTAAGCCCAACACTTTGAAGTTGCTGTGAGCTGTGACAGCACTCTACTAAGAGCAACATAATGAGACAATGTCTCCAAAAAATAAAAATAATAAAATAAAATAAGTGTATATGGCTAGATAAAATAAGAGGGGAAAAAGCATTTTTAATGAAAAATCTGTTTCAACAAAGATCCAGTAACAGAAAAATCCAAATCATACATGAGAGTAGTAACAAGTTGAGATTGGTTGAATTATAAGAGGAATAGAATGGAATATGATAGAAAAAAATAAGGTAAAACATAAAATATATGGCAAAAAATCCAGTTGTTAAGCTGTATTCAGTCTTAGAGTATTACTATTTGTAGCCCATGTCTTTTATAATACTTGGTCTTGCAGTGTCCCAGGGGTGGGGAGGGTACCCACTTTATCCTGAGGATTGCATGAAGCACTTCCACAAATGTTACCTCATTTAATTCTAACAAAAACAATCTGTGGTGGACAGTTTTATTCCTATTTTATAGTTGAAGAAACTGAAGTAAATAACAGCTTATGTAACTTTCCAAAATCACACAGTGGTAGCACAAAAATTCAAACCTTTGGCCAGGCATGGTGTCTCACCCCTGTAATCCTAGCACTCTGGGAGGCCAAGGTTGGCGGATTGCTTGAGCTCAGTAGTTCAAGACCAGCCTATGCAAGAGCAAGACCTCATCCTTACTAAAAATAGAAAACCTAGTTGGACAACATGGCAGGCACCTATAGTCCCAGATACTTTGGAGGCTGAGGCAAGGGGATCACTTGAGCCCAAGAGTATGAGGTTGCTGTGAGCTATGATAAAGCCATAGCACTCTACCCAGGGTAAATGAGGGAAATTCTGTCTGGAAAAATTTTAAACATTTGTCAACCTGAGTTCGATTCCCATCCATATCATTTATATACTAGTACCCTGACCCCTGTAGTCAATGGCCATAAAAGGTTCTTGAGGACTAAATCATTAATTTATGCAATAATAGTGAGGTGGTTATGAGCAAGGGCTCTAATTTCAAATTCCTGCTCGGCCATATACTCTCTGGGAGACTAAGCGTGTGATAGCTTCTCCATGCCTCAGTTCTCTCATCTACAGACACTTACCTCCCTGGGTTGATGTAAGCATTAAGTTAGTTAATGTATCAGTAATGCTTAACTTTGGACCTTGCATATGGTAAGCACTTTTTAAACTATTATTGGCTATGATAAAATGTTTGTTAATCACCTACCATTTCCCAGGCACTGTATTAGGCACCGATCAAACTGTTTCAGCAAAATGGTGGTCTTTTAATTAATGATTTAGTCCTCACACACCTCTGATGGCCATTTGCTAGGGAGACATTGGAAACACAGAGGCCCATTTGAATTTCACTGCAGCGCTCTGGGTGGGAAGTACTGAGCACTCAAACAAGGCTGGTGTGTGTGTGGCAAGATGATGGACCCCAAAGACGTCCACATCCTGATCCTTGGAACATGTGAATATGTTATGATAAATGGCAAAAGAAAACTGAGATTGCAGATGAAATTTTGAAGTTGCTAATCCAGAAATCCCCAGGATTATTGAAGTGGACCCTCAGTCATCACAGGGTCCTTAAAAGTGAGAGAGAATGGTAGCAGAAGGGCTTGGCTCAAATTTCCTAGAGGGGACAGGCTATGAGCCCTGAAAAGTGGGCCACCTGGAGAAGGTAGAAAAGATAAGGAAGTGGATCATCCCCTCGAATCTTCAGAAAGGAACGCACCTGCCACACCAGCCCTGGATCAGGCTTCTCGTAGATAGAACTGTAAGATAGTAAATTTTGTGTTGTTTTAAGCCACTCAGTTGTGGTCATCTGTCACAGCAGCAAAAGAAAACTGATACAACAACAGGAGGTGCTTTCTAGATGTCGGACACATAATAAAGGTAGGATTGACATCTCTTGGCAGCCAATTAGAAAAGTAAGAGAGGAAAGCATTAAATGGAGTCTTTATGGATTTAGAGAGATAGGCAAGCAGGCTAACAGGCACAGAGGTGAGAGGAAGAGAGCCTTACTTTTCTTGAGCTCCGTAAAGGTTGCAAGATTTTCCCTACACAGTCTCGTTTTCCTAATGTCCCTTCATAGCAAACAAAACACGGTAGTTGTAGCTTAGTGATGAGCAAATGGAGAATTCAATATGTTGAGCCACTGGGCTACCTCCCTGATACCAAAACAGGCATCAGAATTCATTGTTCTCAGCACCCAGACCAGTTGTACATGGTAATTAATAGATGTGTAACAGGTACTCTGTGATCCATTTGATGGATCAATGTCTGGCCCTCTCTTTGGGTAGTCTGCATTTTAATGACAAAGAGTTTGGTTCTCAGGAGATAGAAAAATCTAACATTTATTGAACAACTAAGCCTGAGAGTAGCAAGATAATTTGGACAAGGTCTTGCAACAGGTAAGAAAAAGATCAAGATTTGAATTATGTTCCATGTTCAGGACCAAGATTTGAATCATGCTTCCTATCCATGTTTTCCTGCTGCACGGGGCAGCCAGGGAAGGGGGCTATGGGTTGGAAAGAGGCGGCTAGAGGAGCACAGATACTTAGGATCTGTGACCAGTAGCTTGCCTCATAATCACTTTATTTTCTATATGAACAGACAAAAGACTAAAATAGAAGCAATTTGATTACTTTCCCGGCTGAGTGAGGACGGGGACCCCAGGTCCTCAGGGTACCACCTCTGCTCCTTCTCCATTCCAGAGGCTCCCTCCCTAGCATATCAGCAAACGTGCTCTGTCCTCTCTGTGCTCTTGTCCCATCATCATCAGTCATTTAATCGCCTGGATGTTTTCAGAAAGTGATTATGAGGCTGGTTGACTGATTTCAGAAACAACAGGCTAATTATGTCCACATGATGGATGAGCCCCCTTGGGGCCATAGGGAAGGACTGGCAGAATCGGGCTGCACACACCCCAGTGCCATGTTGCTGGCGGCTCACAGGGCTGCCTCTGACAGTGTGGGGTGTCCCGCAGGCCAGAGACTGTCCTGCTTCTATGCTTTTCTCTACCTTTATAGGCATGAAGGCTCTAGCCAAGACAGGAAACCAGCAAGGAAGAAAAATTTAGAAACAGAGTTGGCAGAAATACTCACCTACCATGGGAGTGCCACACAGCCACCCTGAGAGCCCAGCTCAGGGACTGGCAGACTTTGGTGACTGGGGCAGTTTGGTGGGGTTCACGGCCCAGGAGGCTCCATGTCTGGTGTCCCTTCTCCTGAACTGCCCTCATTCCCGCACTGCCTCAACAGACCACTTATTTACAGGAGGTTTCGTTTATTAAACTAAAGAGTGTCTTTGACTAAATAAAACATAAAGTGAGGCTTAAGCTAATGAGGGCCATCAGTATTGGGGAAACTGCGTCCCTGCCACGTCTGTCTTGTCTACTTGCACATGATAATGTGAGGGTTGAATGATCGTTCAGGGACAGGATTTCACACAGAGTTAACATGCACAAAGCTCTTCATACCTGGTGGCTACTGTTACTATATTGTAGTGACAAGTAGGATGTTCTGAGCAGTTTGACCTTTTACTCCTGTTCCTCAGCTGAGAAAGTCAATATAGAAGGAAACCAGTGTACTCATCTGGAATGAAACACACAGCTGGGATGTGTCCTGCTGCTGGCTGCGGAGCTGGGGCTGGCCGCACTCTCTCACACCTCAGGGGTCTGACAGGCACGGCCCGTTCATTGTGTCCTGATGACATGAAGTCATGGAACAGCAGCTCTTTCTCCTGGCCCAAGAACAGTGCTGCAGGCCATCTTCCCAGGCTTTTCCTTCTCTTGCAAAGAGCCTTATGACTTTATTCGCAGTGTTATTGTGCTAGAAAGATGAGGTCAGGGTGATATATACTACACAGCCTGGGCAGCACAGAGAAACTAACATCATGGATTCTCCAAAAGTCACCATGGAGTCAGCGGATTTAACTTTCCCCCTTCCCTTCTCTGCTAAGAAGTAATAGGTTTGCTACTTTGTAATTCAGACCAGATTTTTGGCCCCAAGGAAGTCATAGGGCACAGAGCACCAAGGGCATGAGGCCCATTCCCAGTAAATTCTTCCTAAATCTAGAAGATGTTATTCTGCCTGTGACCTTTGACATGAGAGTGTGCCTTTCTCCACCAGCCATCAGGGAAGCCGTCTAAAAGGCCATCAAGTTGCCACAGCTCATCTCCTCGATGTGAATGGTTAGTGGTGTACAGTGACACTGAAAATGCCTTACTCACTGTAGTCAGTGACTGCTGGAATTCTAAGGTTTTATTTTTTCCATCTCAGGTTTTGCTATTCGGGAAAGCAAGCTGCCTTCCATTAAAGTAGGTCATTAAAATGCGGTGGCAAAATTCTTGGTACTCATCAATTTAACCTGATGAAGCCACAGGTTTTCATTTGCTATTTTAATAAAACTAGCACAACCGTTTTTAAGAGTTCAGTAGGTAAGAAGGAAATAGAATCTTAGAATATTAAGCCATAGATGACCTGACTTTATAAAACTGGTCAGTGTCATAGAAAGATAGGAATTCTTACCCAAGGTTACATAGCCAGAATCAGAACAAGGACTCACGTGGCCTGCCCAGTACTCTTGTTGCTAGACCACACTTACAATCATTTTCTTCGACATGAATTTTATATTGCTAATTTCATTTTAAAGAAATTGAGGCTCTGGGAAAGTGATTAATCTGCCCATCTGAGAGTCAGAAAAAGAACTAAAGCTTTATGATTTGGGGGATTTTATTTCTGAATCCATTTCATGGTTTATTAAGAAAGCATCTAGACAATATAATATAAGTCGAAAGGATTATTAAAGATAACTATTTTTTGGAGTTTTATGAAGCTGTTGAAAGGAAGGAGCTCTAAGATAGTAAAGTAGATGGGTTTAGAGTCCAGCAGTCTAGGTTTGAATCCTAGCCCAACATTTATAATTTTGATATGGAAGGATCACAATTACAGCAAGTTTCAGTCTCCTTGTACGTCAACTGAGAATAGTGACAATGTCCACCTTATGGGGGACACATCAGGATTCAATAAAATACTGCTCAGTTTAATGTCCTGCCACTGAGAAGTTCAGAAGTGAGTGTGCAAAGTATAGGTCATGAGAACTTCTTTTGTCGTGTCTGATGCTTTCAGCAAACGACAGCAGAGAGCCTGACTCAGATAAAGTATCCAAGGGGGATGTTACTGACTGACATGCCCATAGGTGTGGAGGTAGAGCCAGCCCCTGGGCTGCATTGAATGGGTGGCCTGCAGTGTCCAAGGGAAAGCAAGAAAGTTTATCCTGCCCTGATATTAGCCAGGACCCTGAGATCACCTTTGATTGGAGAACTTAGTCACAGACCCACCCATGAACCAATGAGAGGAGCCTGGATAACAGGTCGTGGGGTTGACTTAAGTCAGCAGGGCCCATTTCTGAAATGAAGCTGGATTGTCTTGCCTTGAGGAAGATGGTCTGTAAGGCCAAGAGGTGGAAACCTGGATAAAGTCAGGGTTCTGCTAAGAAGGGACAAGAGACAAGTGGGTTCTGGGGCTGCAGTGGGTAGTGCCCATTAGGCACAACAGTCATCATCTTCAGCATCTTTAACCAACTGAGCCGTTAGCGTGGAGACGTAGCTGTTTCTAGCCCTTGATGTTCAGATGAATCAAGGCAAAAAAAAAAAAAATCTGTGCTGGTAGAACTGGAGACAGTGCTATGATCTGTGCTCATTGTCCACTGGGCCGCAGCAGTTCTCCAGGAGGTACTGGCGGAGTTTAACTGGCCTCAGGGGAACTTTGGGCTGGATTCTGGCAGACCTCGGTTATATGGGCACACCTACCACATACTCAGTGGCTTCATCGAAAACAGAAAACTAAATGTCTGGTAGGCGCCTGTCTGTGTGTGCTTTTGTAATAGCTTGCTCGCCAAGACTCTCTGGTCTGATCTGGGGCTTTGGAAATAAGTCAAATACCCTCAAACCAAGACTTTGAATCAGTTGGATCACATTAGTTTTCTACTGCTGCTGTAACAAATGATCACAAACTTAGTGTAAAATGTGCTAGGAGGGCTGCCTCCTCCTGGGTCCTATAGGATGTCCTATGGGAGAAGAAAACCCACACCTTGCCTCTCTCAGGTTGTAGAGGCCCCCTGTGTGCCTCAGCTGGTGACTGACCCCCTCTGCAGTGATATCACATCAGCCTATTTCTGTCATCACTTCCCCAACACAGACTCTCCTGCCTCCCGGGGGGGAAGAACCCTATGATTACGTTGAGCCCTGGATAATCCAGAATAATCTCCCCACCTCAAAATTTTTAACTTAATCACAGCCCATTTAACTTAACACATTCATAGCTTCTGGGCATAAAAACATGGACATCTTTGTGGGGGGAGCATCATTCAGCCTACTGCAGGGAGAATAAAATCAGAGGTCAAAAGACACTTACTTGTTCATTGTACTTGGAAGTGATCTACCACCCGTGCACGCCTCCAGAGCATTTTTAAGCATAGCACAAGCTGACTTTTTAATCACCTTACATTTTTAAAATAAGTGTACGTAATTTAGAGGCACATAATTATTTTTCTTTTCCTATTGTGATCATGATAAATTACATTTTAATTTAACCCAAGAACAGTGCAATTTTGTTTGCTCCCTCTTCTCAGTGTAATTAGAAGACATTTTCTTCCAAACTGATGCAGATTTAAGAGCATTCACAAAAATGTAACAGCAGTGTAGGCCTGTAAGCTGAAGGGATTTGCTTTGCCAGTGTCCAACATCTACTCTTTGATGATAAGTATGTAGTTCAATGCGTGATAGCCACTTGGATTGCAATCTAAATTTGGAGGAAAAAATGTACAGCCTAAAAATGTACACCCGTACCATGAGAGTAGGTGACCTTGTGCTAGTTGATGTTGCAAAACTGGTGATTTGACCATTTAAAAAGGAGTCATACCAACTGTGGTAGGTGATTCTCTAGAGAACTTTCTTGCCAGGGTCATGTAAGGTGGGCTAAGGGTTCTGAAGTCAGAGGAGCAGGTCATCAAATGACAAGTCAGGGGAGCAAACAACCGGAAGGGATACCTGAGCTCCATACCTACGAACTAGGGCTACTTCTGATTTAAAGACACTCTAATTCTTTGCTATTATAGAGAAGGTTGACTAGGCCAAAAATCAGGCTGTGAAGTAGCAATTTTTCTTTTAAAGTATCCCTCTGCCATCAAGTCTCCCTAAACAATTCAGTGCCTTGGAAATACTTCTTTTCTGAGTTAGCCTGAATGATCATTTAAAATGCAGCATATAGATTATGTATTTAATATCATTGCCTATATGTGACTAGCCCTAATTACACTAATTGCAAAGGTAGAATGAGTTAGCATGTTAATAGTAATCTCATTAATGAAGCTATTTATAATTATCAAGAAAACCATCAGTATATGACTAGCTTCTCTAAGACATTCTATTAAGGGGATTTGTTTTTCATCAGAAAACAAGTACTTGGTTATATTTCTTTCTTTCTTATTCCTTTTAGAAAAGAACACCATAGCTTCCCTTTTTCAACATTTAAAACTGATTATATTGTTTTATATATATATAAAAGTTTTTTTTAAATCCCATGAATTAAATCATCTAGTACACTTGACAGGACCCTCTGGAAACTCAGCTGATCAGTGGATGAAAATCCAAGAATTCTAGTAAAGTCTGCTGAAGTGTTTTCATTGCGTGTAGTTAAGTCCTTATGGTATAATATGTGTGTGAGGGGGGAGAGAGAGAGAGAGAGATGGAAGATGGGACTGTGCATTATCACAAACAGTAGATTTAAACTCTCCACCTGAACTTGACCTTGCTTCTAGAAACTGCCCAACTTCAGGAGTCCTGTTGCTCATGAAAACTGAAGTGATTTTTAGTTATTAACGGGTGGCATTTCCAAAAATGAACTTGGAAAAGTAACAAAAAGAAAATCAGTATTTAGTTGTAGCTGCTCTTAATGTACCTATCCAAGCAATAGGATAGCAATTCAAATATATCTTAGGAAATAACTCCCCTTGCTGTTTAAAAATCCTATAAAAATTGTCAACATTCCCCCATGGACACCAGAAAAAAATAAAAATATTCAGTCCAGGGACTACATGTGTGAATCACCTCTTGAAGGAAAATAACATTCCAAAGTAGTCATGACAGAGAGTCCACAACTATAAGAGTCACTTTACCTAACACAAGCAACCAGTGTAACCTGGTTCTTTGTACCCTCAATGAATCCCAAACAATAAAAAAAAAAAAAAAAAAAAAAGAGAGTAATGGTTTTCCATCAGATCGTTTCTGACTACACTTGGAAGGCCTCTTACCTGCATGACAGTGCACTTCTTCCCGGGTTCATTAGTCTCCAGGTAATGGGGACCTATTCTAGAAATATAAAGAACTTCAGAAAAAGGAGCCTTTGGAAGAAAAATTCTTTGGGATGTATTTATTACTGTAGATGTGCCCTCTGTGAATTGTCTTACTTTCTAATTGTCTTAGACATTACAGTTTTACCCATAATTTTACACTTTATTTTTCATTAAACACTTCAATGTGTGTTGTTTTATTTCCCCAACCAGCCTGCTGTGGGCAATAATTTGTCTTGAAATAGTTTCACATAGAATGTTTAAACCTTGAGCATGTAACAGACACTCAGAAAATAGTAGTCAACTAAAAAGCTAACTTATAAGCGGCACAACTGGGGGTATCTCAGCTACTCAGATAAGGATGGGCAGAAACTTGCAAATGAGGGATGTCCTGAATCCCAGGACCATGTTGATTCTGGGGCAAAGTTTTTGGCAGTGGGCAGCCTGCTGTCCAGTTTGGAGACAGGGCAGGGTCAGCTGATGCTGGAGACAAGGAACTAAATGCTGCCTGCAGCCTGCCTTTCTCCATGGGCCCCGGGGTGCTGGGTGCAGAGCAGACTAAAGAAGGCCACTCAGCCTGGGCACAGCACATGCCCGGCCCCCTCTCTGCTCTGAAGAGGATTGATCTTAAGCCCCAATTAAGGAAGAGGGATGCATTTGGAGCCCTTGGTGATGAACGAATAATGGCTAGAGATCCCTTGACTGCCAGGATTCAATTTTCAAAGTAATGATCCTTTAATCCTCACTTTCTCTCTCCGTATGAGGTGTCTTACTCTTCTTACTCTCACATTGAATCAACCTTCCAACCAGAAACAAACATAGAAAGCTTCCCAAGCTACAGCTTTCCAGGGTTACATCTTGGCTCCTTGAGAAGAATATGCAGCCTGCTGGATCAGGGTTTCTCTTAGCCTGAGGGACAGCTTTCTCCCCAGTCTTAGCATCAGCTCAGCACAGGCTCCCTTGTATAGATAGTGGTTCTCAAACCCTTCAGTGCAAGACCACTTGGCACTCTTGAAAATTACTAAGAACCCCCAGAAGCTTCAATTTATGTGGGCTATCTCTATCCATGTCTAATAGATTAAAAATTAAAATTCAGAAATTCTTCTAAATATTCATTTAAAAATGATTTTTAAAACTCACTACCTGTTAACATAAATAATACACTTTTACAAAAAACAGCTAAAATTTTCAAAATAAGAAAAATAGAAGAATGACATTGTCTTGTGTTTCTATAAATCTCTGTAATGTCTGACTCAATCTAAGGTAGTAAGAGTCTGTCTGTTTAAAGAATAGGAAGAAAATTGGCCTCAGACAGACATAGTTGGAAGAAGAGGAATATTTTCATAGCCTTTTCAGATAATTTGTAGGTAGTATATCAAAATTGAAAAAGTAGTAGCTTATCGAAGGTTAGCTGATAAGTGGTGTCTGGAACTATATTAAAGAAATTTTTATATCTCTTTACATTAAAATTCATTGGTCTGTCTCTTACATGTTGAATGGACCTTTTACCTATGAGTGTTTTTTGTAACATCATGCATTGGTCATTGGGAAATTATTGGTTTACTGAGTTATGCAAAGCTTCCAAACGTTGACACATTTCATTATAAAATGTTTTTTAAATCACATTTGTTAATATCAACAACTTAATCAAAAAAAGTCTTCAAGTCTTGGAAGCTTCCTGTTTTTTAGCCAGATAGAATCTAGCTACCTTAGATTAAGTCAGACACTAAAGAGATGTATAGAAACACAAAAAATGTCACTTTTCTACTTTCAAGGACCGATAAACATTTTTCAAAATTCTGATTTTCTGAAAGCTCAAATTTCATGATTGGCAACAAATACTGTCATTAAAAGTAAAAGGCTGTCTTCTTTCATTTATTAAAAAAAGAAAAAAAAGTCGGTTTTCCAAGTCTGATGAACCATTTTTGTCATTCCATGAGCTAATTGGCTAGTTTGGCTCCATCACACAAGTGCTTTCCTCCAGAAAAACCACTGAACTTTGATACACAGCAGAAATTCTTTGCTTTTCTTTTTATTTACCAAGGTTTTCAAAATACGTAAACTCAAGAAATTATTATTAATAAAATGGATAATTCTTCCTGCTTTATTCAGGACATTCTTATATAGAACTGGACATTCCTCTGGGGATGTGGCTGTAAAAAATACAGTCAGTTCCTGCCGACTCGATTCTTACTTAGGTCCGGGAGGTTTTAGTTGCCTTCAGTGCAACTACCAACACAGTGAAACGCACAAACAACATCTCAGAATCATTATGAAAATACATTTGACCCTGTGAACTCCTAAAGAGTCTTAGGCCTCCAAAGGTCTACAGATCACACTTTTCTAACTACTAGTTAGTATAGCTAGCAGTAACAGTTAACCCTTATGAAGCCCATAGCATACAGCATACACGATTATTTGCATTATTTCAATCCTCAGATCTATGGAGAGCATAGCATATTCTACAACATGTATTCTTTTTAACCTCTTAACTTTGGTATATTCTGTCTGTTCTGCTGCTAGTGCATGGAAACTAATTAAAATCTGAGACACTGGCTGGGCACCATGGCTCACGCCTGTAATCCTGGCACTCTGGAAGGCTGAGGCAGGTGATTGCTTGAGTTCATGATTTCAGGACCAGCCTGAGTAAGAGCAAGACCCCCACCTCTACTAAAAACAAAAACACTAGTAGGATGTTGTGGTGAACACCTTATATTCCTAGCTACTTGGGAGGCTTAGGAAAGAAGATCTCTTGAGCCTAAGAATTGGAGGTTGCTGAGCTATGACATCAGGGAACTCTACCCAAGGCAACTGAGTGAGAATAGAATAGAATAGAATTTGAGCCATTGTCAATAGCATGGTGCTGGCAGGATAAAGCTCCATTTTCTCAGTTCCAGAAGTATTTAGTTGTTCAGAAGTTTATCGACTCAGCCCAGGTTTGCTTGGTGGGTGCTGAGGGCCTAACATATTTCAGAGCACAAGATCTGCTGTGCATTTCACACTCTGGAGAAGGTCCCTCCCCAAATCCCTGTTTTCTTTTTTCTCACTTGCTGGCCCTTGGACTCAACGATTTGAAACCCTATCCCACACAAATGGCCCTGAATGCCATGCCTTCCACAGACTATTACAACTGCCCTTCAGTAAAACAGCAATGACCTAGGGGCTGATTTTTTTTTATTGTGCTTTAATTTGGTCACATAGGCATATTTATTATCCTATTCTCTGATACCTACGCTGAAGGCTTAGCCTGGAGGAAAAATGAGGTGGAAGGTGTTCCTTGCTCTATTGTTTCAGGCTAAAGAGTGGTTTCCTTTCCCATCTGCCTTCTCGTGAGTTTTTTTTGTTTGTTTTGTTTTTTGCTGTACATGTTCTAGTCTCTAGGCCACAAATGTTTATTTGGATTTTTGAGTCAGCGTGAGGCTAAAAGCTCACCCAAATCCAGAATTAATCTGAAAGCCGGGCTAAGGGAAAGCTAATGTTTACATAGTTTTATTATGGCTCTGTAAAACTCCCTGTTGAAAAGAAGATGGTCCCTGAGCTGATTAATAATTCTGCCTGATATGATCAGTGCTTTTTGAATGTGGCTGGAACTGGGATGATTTGTATTATCTCTGCAGAGAATTTTGTGATAAGAACCCTGTCCAGGGTGACCAACCCACAGCCTGAGGGTCACATATGAATTATATGAGGACCTTTTGCTTGTCTGTGGTAGTAGATATCACAGAAATTATACACAGACCTTTCTTTTTCCCTCTCATCAGCTTTCATTAGTGTTGGCATAAATAACTATTCTTCTTCCACTGTGGCCCAGAGAAGCCAAAAGGATAGACACCCCATAGGGTTTAGAGGGAATTGTGTTTATAGGACTAGAAAAATTTATGTTGGGTCTTAGAGTCTCTCTGTTTCTGTTTTGTTTTCATCCTTATTGCCAACATTAAGGTAAACAGATACTTTACCTTTGGACTCTGGGGAAACAAGTTTCCCGAGAAGGAACTCAGCCTAGCCTGATGATCACTGGCCCCCCTCAAGAGGGTACAGATGTTTTCTAACCCAACAGATACCAGCCAGCAATCCCTGCCTAGTGAGACCGCTCAGGAACACCTTCTAACTGTACTTCCCTCTGACTTAGGTAGTCTTTTTTACATTTTTCGGCTTATGTCTCCCATCTGAAACTAACCCACCCACAGGGTTGACAGACACAGCAGTAAGTTAAATTCATCTTTACATTTAGGTGTCTTTTAGAGCTTTGGTAACTCAGTTCTATTTTTGTGTCCTTGTGATGAGCCCAGACTGTATGTAGAGCAGACATCTGCCACAGTCAGTGGCTTGGAGTAGAAGCCTCCACTATTAGAGATGGCACAGGCCCCTGAAAGCATCCAGCTGAATTTACTCCAGTCCTGTCACTGACTGAGTGACCTTCATCGTCCCTCTAGCTCTGCCTTTATCACCCAGCCTGAGTAAGGATCGTCGTGGCCGTCCCTGCCTGGCAGAGCTGTGATAGGCAGCGCCAGACTAGGAGGCATCTGTGATTTAAGAGCGACAAATCCCGCCTCCATCATGCCATCCACTGAAAGTGTGTAAGGCATGGGGAGGGCTGGGCAGGGCCTTCCCAGCCGTTTTCATGAGTCCCCTTCCACTTTCTCCTCCGGCTCTCACTGCCTCTGCTTCTGATCGTCTTCCCACACCAAAGCAGGTCGGCAGTTTTCAGGGCCAGTTAGTACAGCTTAGGAAGGCCCCACAGCAGGTTGGGGCCCCACTGCAGTGATCTTCCCCTTATTCATGCAACCCATGGCATTTCCGCATACCCAGCATGAGCCCCCCACAAATCCTGAATTCACACTCTTAGTGATTTCTTCTCTTGATGCTTGCAAATAGTCTGTGATGCAGCATCAGCAGACTCCTGCCAAAGACGCAGGGCAAAGAAGTCAATTCAGTGGGCGCCGGTCAGATGTCCAGCCGCGAGCCTTTAGGCTGACACAGCGCTCTCTCAGCACACTTCTCTCCATCCCCAGTGTATTTTTATATTGCTATCATCCAAAATACCTTTCACAATTCTTGAAATAAATTGGCTTTATCAATTCATGGCACAGGGTGTCTTTAAAATACTTTCAGATAATATCTATAGTAGAGACATCCCATTGCTTACTATTGCTTTATCCGAAAGAAGCATTGGCCAATGTCTTCCTCTGGTGCCCTCACCCACCCAGAATCAATTGCTCCCTACTTCATCTCATGGCACTTACACATGCCACTGTATTATAAAATAAAAATAAAATGTATCATTTATAAAATAAAAATGTGAAGAACTAACTTGTAAACCCTCCAAAGGCAAGGGCAGAGTCTTCTCTGTTTTACTCTCTTTCTGGCATTGACTCAAACATTGCTTAATCGAAATAGAATATTCAGTAACTTCAAATTAATAATGGCATATTCTTTTCTTATGGTGTGGCTGGCGTGTTTGTCTTTGGATGATATATTCTACATCTTTGCATGTTACACCTACCCTTAAAAAATGAATTTTTTAATCTCTTGTGTTAAAAAAGTAACAGTGTGACTTGTAGTTGACTGAAGTGGCTGAGGTGCCCAGCTCTCCCTGAGCCAGGACAGCCACCATCCTGGTCCCTCCTGTTGTCCTTCCAGCAACACTAAAGGAACTCATCTCACAGACGATGATCCTCTGGGCCCAGGAGGACCAGATCCAGGATGCGGAGCTGGTCCGGATGATGTTCAACCTCCTCCGGAGGCAGTACGACAGCATTGGGGAGCTGCTGCAGGCCCTGCGAAAGACCTACACCATCAGCCAGGTCTCCGTGAGCGACACCATCAACCTGCTGGCTGCACTGGGCCAGATCCGCTCCCTGCTCAGTGTCAGGATGGGCAAGGAGGAGGAGCTCCTCATGATCAACGGGCTGGGGTGAGTCATTCACTGTTCCATGCACCTCCCTCTAGAGTGATGATACATGTGGGAAGACTGGTTTATCTGAGATGTGGGTGTTTTGGAGTCTGTGTGCCCTGATCCTGATTTCACTCCTTACAGGATTATATTGTTGCCAGTTAGGTCACCTCTGTAAACTGCCATTCGTTGTCAAAAGAAGTGTGGAGGAGTCTTGAGAAAATCACTTATTTGGTTTGAATCTTATAAAAAAAAAAATAACCCAGGAGGGGGGCATTTTTCAAAGAGAAAAAGCAAATACTTAGAAATTGAGGAGGACAGCTAGAAACAGCATTGCACGTAGACTCCAGCTAACCTGATGCCTCCTTGTTATCTTTCCAGCCTGTCATTCTGACATTAGGTCCCCTTCCATGTGTTTATGTGTTCTGATCCCTGAATTTTCACAGCATGGAAATAAGCAAGTTCTGAGTCTCTCTTTGATCCTTCTCCTAGAGATATAATGAACAACAAGGTGTTTTACCAGCATCCCAACCTCATGAGAGTCCTTGGCATGCATGAGACGGTAATGGAGGTGATGGTGAATGTGCTGGGTACAGAGAAATCTCAGGTAATGCGCTCAGGAGAACTTAGCCAGAACGTGACCCCTGGGGCAAGGGCACATGAGGTGACTTGTTCAGAGCCACCTGGCTGATGTCTGTTGCCTCAGTTACTCTCCTAGGGGTGTGGGGGGATATGCACAATACTGGGAAGGAGCCCCAAGATGCTGCTGCAGGATGGAATCCCCGGTGTAAAAGCATCAGCTCTTAAATCTTGGGGCTTTTTCTGTTTGTCCCCCTGGGGCATTCACCTGCTGGGTTTGCTTCCTGCATTCTGCAGCCCTGCTGCTTCCAAGATGGAACAACTTCCAGTTGCACACAGGAGCATGCTCCATGCTGAGTCTGGAGAAGGCTGTTTGAGATGAGAATAAGATCTTACTAATGGCCCTGGCAGCATGCCCTCAGGAGTGTGAGTGTTTCCTCTGTTAGCCAGGCTCCTGCAGAAGCCGGTTTTCTCGCCAGCTGCCCCATAGGAACCTGCAGTCAGGGGAAGCTCCCATTTTCAAAAGGAAAGGAGTGGGCCTGGGCCACACTGAGCATTTATCCATTTCCCCAGGGCCTTCCTCTGGGTTATAGGACTGTGGAGGCGGTAGATGAGGCTTGATTTTAAATGTTGAAAACCCCAGAGTGCTGGGAATGAATGCTCTCCAGTGCAGCATCACCAGTGCTGGCAAGTGAGAGTGTGAAAAAAGAACAGAAGCCCAACGTCGTATTCCTCACTGGATATTCCCAGTCATAGTCACTGCTCATGTTCCTCTCCTGATGTCTCGGAAAAGTGAAATTTCTCAAGAAGATCCATGAACAAAGTCTGGATGCCTCGGCAAGCAAGTAGACTGAGGGACCCTATTTCTCAGCACATCCTCTGATTCTAAAGGAGGAAACCAAGCAAGGTTTACAATGAAACATGGTACTGCATATCACAGAATCAAAACTAAGATGTGGCCCAGCTGGGGATGCTAATTACTTTGTCAAGAAGAGAGGCCAAGCACAATCAACAGTGATATAAGTTGGCCTCTCCGTGCTAAACTGTATAAATCAAATTACGAGCACTACAGGAGCCTACAGAAGAGCAAATTTCAGGGACAAAAGTAACTGAAGAAGGCTCACAGGGAAGATGCCTCTCTTCAGGCTCCTGTAACTGTAGGGGCCAGTCTTGACCCAGGCAACTCAGGCATTGATATACTGGTGGGCCTTGTCTGCCTATGATCACCCGTCTCCCTTTATGTTATTTCCCATCAGAGTTCCATCCACTCCTTTCCTGGTTAAAAACAATCGTCTGGGGCAGGCTGCAGTGTCATGTGACATCCAAGGATGACTGGGATCGTTGTTGGACATCTGTTTCCTTTGGAGGAGAGAGATTTCAGGAACTATAATTAGCTCTCAATGTCTTTGGAAGCTTCTTCTTAGGTGCCCCCACCCTATGTCCCTCCACTTAATAAGTCTTAGAAAAGACTAAAAGTAAGGAAAAAAGTTCATTTTTCAAAGCTTTCACAGCTTGCAAACCTCAACCCACCACCTATGACTCTGAGGTCATATTGTTCAGAAAGGCCTCGTGATAAATCATGGTAGATGCTTTTCTCTGACACTTCCTACTTCTTCCCACAGATTGCTTTTCCAAAAATGGTGGCTAGTTGCTGCCGCTTCCTTTGCTATTTCTGTCGAATTAGCCGGCAGAATCAGAAGGCCATGTTTGAGCACCTGAGTTACCTGCTGGAGAATAGCAGTGTTGGCCTAGGTACGTATGTCGTGTTATAACGTCTACATTCAAACTTGAAGGCCACACTCCTCCTCCTGGCCACTTAGGAAATAAAGGGGAAAGCTGCATAAATGCTCTGGTATTTTTAAATATTCAAAAGGACTCTACCTGATCTAAAAAATCTGAAATAATGGGGTAATGTCTATATTCTCCAGCCTAAGGAGAGACATTGCTACCAACCAGCATTGGTGACATAACTGTGTTGGTACAGCCGGATAATTTTGCTTCATCTCTCTTGGAACCAGTGGCCCATGGTTTATGAAATGCTGCCTAGGATTGCAGATGTAGTCTGGGGACCCAACTCCTGCAAGCCCACTCAGCTGACCACAGAGCAAAGCTAATGACACCAAGGTCGTGGATCCAATCTCTTCCTGGCAGGCTGGCTGCAGGCTGCATGCCTATCCCATCAGCCAAACAGCAATTGCTTTCCTTAGCTGCAAGGCAAAACTGTGGATAAACAGTGTAAACCCATCACTACCACTAGAAAGGCAGGTCAGTGCATCTTTAGTCACTCGTCCGGAAAGAAGTCAAATGAATCCATGGGATACACAAATACATGCACCTGAAGTCTGAAATCTCATTCATTTTTTTTCTCAAATGCAACCTCACACTACCAATCTTTTTGTAAAATTCCACCTGAAGTTTTTCTAAATTCTACCCTAAGAGGCAAAAAAAAAAAGACCTAAGAAAATTCAGAAACAATGTTGGTGATCAGATATTGTTTGAGGTTATTTTTGTTTTGTTTTTTGTAGTTTTTGGCTGGGGCTGGGTTTGAACCCACCACCTCCAGCATATAGGGCCGGTGCCTTACTCCTTTGAGCCACAGGCCCCGCCCTGAGGTTATTTTTAAACTCTAGGTGGTAGCCTCCAGAAATCACCAAGTCCTTTGTGCTTGGTTGGTCAAGTGACATCTGAGAAGGGGACCCCCAGGAAGTTTTGTGTTATGTGACCCCTTGGAAAGATATCTTCTGGCTGGTCCTATGAACTCATTTCCTATTAATCCATGTTTACAGGCAATAATGAGTATGGGGAGGAAAGACAGCAAACAAAGAAGTACACTGTTTACATTTGTTAGGTAAAGTCCTCCTATAATTGTGTCCTGCCCCCAGGAGGTGTACCATATAAGCCTTCTCCCCATCCCTCCTCCCGTCTCCCGGCTCCCTCATTCCTCCTCACTCCACCTTGAATTGATTTGAGATTTTTCTCTTGTGTGGTATGTATCAGATCATCTGGCTGGCTTCTTTGGACAGAGCTGTTCTTAAACTAGGCAGGCTGCCGGTTGGGGAACTGCAGCGTGATCCAGGTTTTGGTGTGTCTGCCGCCCTCTGCTGTCCACTTGTGTGCACTGCAACCTTGTCTCCGCGCTGGGGTCCTCTGTGTCTTTCTGACGCCTTCTCTGCCCCTTCCTCAGCCTCCCCATCAATGAGAGGATCCACCCCCCTGGATGTGGCTGCTTCCTCTGTGATGGACAACAACGAGTTAGCCCTGGGATTAGAGGAACCAGATCTGGAGAAGGTAATGCGCTCTTGGGGAGGCACTGTGCTGTTCTCTTCTGCTTACTGTGCAGCCCAAGGTCTGGGATTCTAATTATAACAAAGGGTCTCCCGTGGGCAACAGTAACCAACATCATAGACATGAATGTGGGGACATTTGTGTCCTCTGTATGTGGAGGCCCATCCTCATTGGTCTACAGGTGCATCACTGGGTACCTGTGGTTCCTAGTAAAGTTCTGTGTTATCTAATTTATAAGGTTACATGAGAAGGAAAGAGACATGACAGAAAATTGTATAGTCAACATCTGGTCTGTGTGCAACTGAGACACAGCTGGGTTGCCCTCCCCTGGGGTTGCTTGTGGAGCTCCTAAGCAATAGAGGCGGAGTTTGGGACTGGTTCACCTGTGTCCTTTCCCATCTCTTTCTCGGCACTGTGTCCTTGTCTGGATGGCTGACAAGATTGACAGTGACTCTCGGAGTGCAGAGAAGAGCAACCTAGTCAGGTGGAGAGGGCCTGGGAAAGCCAAAGGTCGTCCATAGTACAGCAGGTTTGGGAGCACATGGGGAGGACACTGCCCCAGCAGGAGCGTCCTGATGGCCATGAGGAATCATGATAACCTGTGGCGGGGGAAGTATGCCTCTTTAAGGCTCGGAAGGAGAGCATGGGGTGCTAGAGAGGTGGAGAGTTAGTCAGACCAAGGCACAGAGGGCCAGGAGGGAAGCAGGGCAGGAGCAGCAGGGAGTCGGACTTCATGGAACCATTACTGTCAGCGTGGGAAGCGCATGCTCCATGAAATTGCTATGTTCCAGGCCCCACTCTGAAGGCTTCCCATGGATTGATTCACATGACCTTACAACAGCCTTTTTATCACTGCCTATGAGCTACAGGCAAGAGATGGGGGTATAGAGAGACTGGTCAGCATCCTCTGTGTCATGGGTCTAGTCAGCAGCAGAGCCAGGAGGCAAGAGCTAAGGCTCCAGGCTGTGGAGAGAACTGCTGTTACAGGATGTCTCTACAAGCCAAACCTGGTGGAAACCACTGGAGACCATAAGGCAAGCAACATGATATAATTTGTATTTTAGAGGATGCATCCTAGTTTCAGTAACAACTGACTAGAACAGAGATCAGACTTCAGGCGAGGAGAGGACTCTGGAGTAAACCAAGCTCGTGTCAGTGCTGGCTTCATCCTACACCAGCACGGTGGATGTGAGGAGTCATGGGATCCAAAGGACCTTAGATAAGAGGACAGATAGCAGCTGTTGGTCAAACACTGGGTCAGCCTGCTGCTTCCTCTCAGGTGTACGGAGGTAGAGCAGATTTGAGGAGTCAGGTGATGAGTCTGCTTCAGGTCGTGTTGGGTCTGAGCAACCCTAAGTCTACCCCACAAGGTCAAGTTACAGGTTGACTATGTAACACTCAGTCTCAGGAGAGCTCTCTGAGCTGCACATGGATTATGTGGAGGATAACTGAGCTCTGGATAGGGGACCTGACCCCAAAGGCTGGCTGGGCCAGAGCCCTGAGGACTACCAGCATGGAGGGAGGAAAAGGCACCCAAAAAGCACGAAGAGGAGCAACACAGTGGGTCGCCATCATCTGGCTGAGGCCACCACACGGGCAGTGTAGGTAACATTGCCACTGGCGAAGATTCTGCTACTTCAGGCCTTGGCAGGAAATCACTGGCCAAGCTGTAGAACCATGTCTGATCTGTTCAGATGAAATGATAGTCACCCGCCTAAACTTACAGAAGTTTTTGAGTTAGTAAATTCTGTTTCAGATCCACTGACTAGCAGTTATCAAGGCCCAGCCATGAACTAAACAGGACAAAATGCCTGTGTATATGTGTTGATGGTATGATACAGTTCTCTTTGTAGAACCTCAGATCCTCTTTATAGCTTATATATGTTTTTAAATGTATAAAATTTTAATAGAAAATGGAATCGGATTTATAAAATATTACATGCCTGTATTTCTACCACGTATTTTTTGTAAGAGGAAGATATATTCATTTCCTGGGGTTGCTACTATGAAGTGTCACAGATTAGGTGTCTTAGACATCACACATTTGTTTTCTCTTAATTCTGGAAGCTTCCAAGTTCAAGATCAAGGTGTCAGCAGATTTGATTTCTCCTGAGACCTCTCTTCCTGGTTTGCAGATGGCCAGGAAATTGCCCAAGTTTGGTTTGCTGGAGAGAACAGCAAAGTCCTGATAAATGCTAGAGTTCCTCTCTTCTACTGATCACAATAGAAATTAGGTTTATTACAATTGAACAACAACCCCACCTCAACATGTGCGCATGCACACACACACAGAGACACACACGGGCAATTATTTTAGTGTCCAGAGAAATGCTCTGCATCTGCAGCCATGTTAACTCTGCCTAACTCTCATTCCTATTGATGTTTCCCTGACATTTTTAAGGCAAAAATCAAGTCTGAGCTCCAAGCAGAATAGTATCCCTACTGGTTCAAGAAGAAAAAAGTATGGTAATAGATTCTCTGAGTTTTGCCCTGGATTTATTATGCCTGAAAAATAACTTAGAGTATTTGACCTCAGCAAATATGGGATTCATTTAACATTTATTGAGCACCTACTAAGTGCCAAGGCCTGGAGATTAAACAAATTTTTAAAAACAAACCAACCAACCCCACCCTTGCTGGCTTTGAGGATTTTGCAGCACAGTGGATTCTCTTCTTCCTGTACACATAAAATATCAAAGGCAAAATTAGAATAGCGGCTGCATTTTAAACGATGGTCTGTTTGCCAAGCGTTTTGCCTTGAACCAGCTTCAAAGTACAGCAGAATCTAAAATCCACAGAGGTGTCCAACCTGCCGATTTTTTGAGAACTTTTTTTGCTTATCTGTGGTGTCAGATATCACAAAAAGTATTCACAGACCCTCCTTTTGCTAATCAGCTTTCCTTAGTATTTGTATATTTAATGTATGGCCCAAGACAACATTTATTCTCCCAGTGTTTGGCAGAGGAAAAAAGAAAGGTTGGACACCCCTGCAGCTGAGATCTTGTGATAAGTGTCTGGTAACCTAGAAGCAAACACTACAGTCCCAGTACTTAAACAATCACAGCCTCTTCTGTTGGCTTTTGACCTTGGACAGCTGCTGTTGGTGCAGAGTTTGAGAAGGGACCCCTGATTACTCAAGGGCCCACTCAGAGTCAACCAGGAGCTGAGTGTTTCGCTCACAATACCACAGCCAAACGAACATGGACAGTGTTCTATCCCCTGTCATCTCCCCAGATGAACCCTACTTAGGCTTATTTTTAAATAACAACTTCCTCTTGCCAGAACTGGAAAAGCCCAGGAACACACATGGTGTGCTCCCACATAACAATGGAAATCAATTTTGTTAATTACTTGGAAACAAAAATGGATCAGAGGTTCTGGTTATAAATTTGCCATATTATTGAATTCAAAAGTCTTGGGTTCTTTCTAGTCTCTAGGGAAATAATAGCCTTTCAGTTCTCAGAATTTCACAAGTCTCTTATAAAAAATCTGGAGTGCTGCTTTTTTTGTTTTTAATACATATGTATTACTTAATTTTTTTCAATTTTTTATGGTGGTAAAGTACACATCATATAAAATTTAGGATCTTAATCATTTTTAAGTGTATAGTACAGTGGGATCAAATACATTCAGAATGCTGTGCAAACATTACTGCCATCCATCTCCCAAACTACCTCCATCTTCTAACACTGAGACTGGACCATTTAATAATAACTCCCCATCCTCCTTCTCCCTGGCCCCTGGCAACCATTCTACTTTCTGTCTCTCTGGTTTTTACTACTCTAACTACCTCATATGAGTGGAATCATACAGTATTTGTCTTTTTATAACTGGCTTATTTCACTAACATATGTCCTCAAGGTCCATCATGTTGTAGCACATTGTCAGAATTTCCTTTTTTTTTTTTTAAGGCCAGGTATTCCATTGCATGTATGTATCAGTTTTGCTTATCCATCCATTGGTGGACACTTGGCTGACTTCCACATTTCAGCTGTTGTGAATAATACTGCTATGAATATGAGTATGCAATAGCTCGTGGAGACCCTGCTTTTAATTATTTGGGGTATGTACCCACCCTAATACATATGAGTAGACACCTCACCTTGGTACTGTTCTTGTTAGGTGGTGACCTACTTGGCAGGCTGTGGCCTGCAGAGCTGCCCCATGCTTCTGGCCAAAGGATACCCTGATGTCGGCTGGAACCCCATTGAAGGGGAACGCTACCTGTCCTTCCTGAGGTTTGCCGTCTTCGTGAACAGTGAGTTCCATGTTTTCCAAGCCTTTCACACCCAGGATGGCATATTCACGAGCACATGCAAGGAAAGGGCGATCTGTTGCGTTGGGGTTTCCCGAGAGACAGACAGCGTCACCACAGGTGCAGTCTCGCTTCTGGAATTATTATAGTGAAAGAGACAGACTACCCGCTGATGGCGTGTAATCAGGATTCATTGTTCATGACTACCTGCTGATGGCAAGTAGCAAAGCTTTATTGTTCAAGATCACCTTTTATAGTTCGCTGGTCACGTACACATTATTAATTAATAAGCAAAGCATTCATACTATCTTCTAAAGTTAGTTCAATCTTCAAAAAGATACAAAGTTTGAAAACTTTGAGACAGCTGCAAAAGGGAGTTTGTCTAAAGACTTGAGACTATCAAGAGGGGAGTAAAACCTTGAAGTTACACTGTGCACCAATTATATTACAGAAAGCAGATTTATGGCTTCTGTCTCTGGCAATCTGGAGGCCTAC
>CAUYQV010086730.1:0-22644 GCA_963574575.1 Galagoides demidoff | reverse complement strand
CCAAAACAACAATGATGGCTGCAACCAAAAAATAGCCAGGTGTTGTGGCGGGCACCTGTGGTCCCAGCTACTTGGGAGGCAGAGGCAGGAGACTCGCTTGAGCCCAGGAATTGGAGGTTGCTGTGAGCTGTGATGCCACGGCACTCTACCCAGGGGGACAACTTGAGGCTCTGTCTCAAAAAAAAAAAAAAAAAGTTGTTGAGACCATGGGCAACTTTTCAGAAGAGGTGACCCTATTGATCACAGAACAAGCATGGCCTTGCTTGTGGAGCATTAACTGCATGCTACCACTGCTAGTCACTTTGCAGACACTGCCCAGCAGTTGTGACCACTATGAAGTGCTCACACTTGAGCAGGCCTGTTTGGGACAAGGAAGCTGACTGGGAGTGTGACTGGCTCAGGGAGATTGTGTGGCTTGCCAGAGGTCCCCCAAATAAAGGAAGGTTCTGGCAAAAGAAACTGTGTGCTCAACCATTGGATTCTGCCATGCATAGGAGTACGATAAACCAGGGGCCAGTGCAGGGGAATATGGTTTAGAAAGCAGAGATGAGGCCATTTATTTCCATTTGTTGCCAGACCCTGATTAAAAGCCGTGTGTGAAATTTGCAGGCTATGTAAGTGCTGTCCCTGGATGGATGCCCTCCATTGCAGAGGGCAAGGCTCTGTCCCAAGGGAGCTCCCAGCCCTCAGGACCTGGCAGCCATTGGTGGATTTAAAAGCACACGCAGGGTGTGCCAGCTGATGTTGCTTCCTCATCAGAATGGATCAGTGGTGCAGCTGAGCTGCTGCCCAGCCCTGGGGAGAAGACACTGGCAGGCAGCGTGCCCAGCCAGCCGGGGAGCTGCAGCTGTGGGGTGGCATAGAAGGAGGGCTCTGGTCTATGAGGGGATAGTGGTGGAGCAAGGCCTGGGGTGCTGGGCCAAAGCCAAAGCATGTCTGTGGGGCCTGGCTGGGAGGCTTGCCAGTCAGCACCTGAGACTGAACAGGGAGGAGCCCACGCTGCCTGGAGGTGGGCAGGACCTTCAAGTTCAAGCTCCACTGGGCCCAGCAGGAAACCCTCCCCCATAGCCAGTAAACAAAGCAGCCATTCCCAGAGTGGCACTGTGGGGCCTGGAGAGCCAGGGTTCACTGGTGGGAATTAGAGCAGGCAGGCCTGGCAGGGGACATTTATGCCCAAGGACACAGCCTGCCTGCACCTGGACAAAGGCTGTACCTGTGTATGACCAATGACTGATGGCTTGAGAGGCTGAGGGTGGCTGGTTTGTGGGTCTGCTGAGGGCACCTGCTGAGTGCCTGTGCCCTGCCCCTCCCACCCCCTGAGCAGGGTAGAGAGGCAGCATTTGTATATGCCCATTTGCTCTGTGTTTTTAGCCATGCTTCCCTTTATCTCTCTCCCTCTCCTGGTTGGTCAGCCTTCTCTTCATTACCTCTCCCTCCTCTATAGTTCCTCTCATTTCTTTTTCTTCTATCTGATCTTATGGGTGTTTATTTTTTTTCCTTTTTGGTCCCCTTTTCTCCCCATGATAACAGGTATAAGATAGAAATTTACATACAATAAAATGCACAGATTTTTTTTTTTTTTGAGACAGGAGCCTCAAGCTGTCCCCCTGGGTAGAGTGCTGTGGCATCACAGCTCACAGCAACCTCTAACACCTAGGCTCAAACGAGTCTCCTGCCTCAGCCTCCCGAGTAGCTAGGACCACAGGCGCCCGCCACAACGCCCGGCTTTTTTTTTTTTTTTTTTTTTTTTTGGTTGCAGCCGTCATTGTTGTTTGGCGGGCCGGGCTGGATTCGAACCCACCACCTGAGCCACAGGGACCGACTCTGCACAGATCTTAAGTGTGCAGCTTGTTTAACATTTGTGTGCACTTAGAAAACCAAAACCCAGATCAAGATCTGAAATATTCTCATCTTCCAGGAGGTTTCCCTATCTGCCTGCAGGTCTTGTGGCCACCAGTCTGACATCTCTTACCACAGAGAAGTCACTTTGGGCTTCTTTATAATGGGCTCCTCTGCAGGGTTTATCTTAATTCTCTGCTTTTGTTCTTTTATGTGTATATGTTTGTGTGCCCAGACAGAGAGAGTGCCTGTAGGGGACAGTCAGGGTGGGAGGAAGTGCAAGGAAGTGTGAGTGTGGATGGAGAAAGGGTAGATTCACAGTGGCTTCATCTGCTGGCCAGGATGCCAGGAAGGGTGCTGTTTTCTTTCTTTTTTTTTTTTGAGACAGAGTCTCAGTATGGTCACCCTGGGTAGAGTGCTATGGTGTCACAGCTCACAGCAACCTCTTAATTCTTGGGCTTAAGTGATTCTCTTGCCTCAGCCTCCCAGGTAGCTGAGACTACAGGCCCCTGCTACAATGCCTGGCTATTTTTTTTTTTTTTTTAGAGACAGAGTTTCACTTTGTCACCCTTGGTAGAGTGCTGTGGTGACACAGCTCTCAGCAACCTCCAGCTCTTGGGTTTAGGTGATTCTCTTGCCTCAGCCTCCCAAGTAGCTGGGACTACAGGCACCCGCCACAATGCCCAGCTATTTTTTTGTTGTTGAAGTTTAGCCCGAGGCCAGGTTTGAACCCACCACCCTTTGTACATGGGACTGGCACCCTACTCAGTGAGCCACAGGTGCAGCCCCCTGGCTATTTTTTTGTTGCAGTTGTTGCTGTTGTTTAGCAGGCCTTGGGCTGGGTTCGAACCCACCTGCCTTGGTGTATGTGGCCGACATCCTAACCACTGAACTACAGGCACTGAGCCAGGGTGCTGTTTTCTTGTTTCCCTTTGCAAGCCGCCCCTGGGCTCACTATAAACACTGGTGTTCTGGCCCAGAAAGATTTGCCTGGATCCAGTGGGGAACAGGTGACGCATCGTTGGCTCTGGAACACTGTGGAGCCCACAGGAAGCCCACTCATGTGAAATTTTTCTCCATTCATCCTCCTGAGTTTTCTAGTCTGGGGAGGAGGCAGTAGCACACTAACAGAAGGCAGTGGAACCTGCAGGGACAGGGCTTACTGTGCTGGGGGAGTGGATTGGAGGGCTCACTCTTCTTGGAGTCAACACTCAGTACCCTTGTTTTGTCAGCCCTGTGGTGTGCTGTGCTAGGCAGTGGGGGTTTGGAACATGGAAGATGTGTCACTGTCCTCAAGAAGCTTGCTGTCCAGGTGGTGAACAGTATACTGGGAGCACCTGAGCAGTGTGAGTGGTATATAATTACTCACTGAGGGGGCTTCACAGCCCTGCCTCCTCTCCTCTGGGATGAATACAACAGTCAGACAGTGCATGAGTTGCCAAGATAGTAGGATGGAGCAGCCTGCTACTGTGTTGGGGCAACCACCCCACGAAGGGATTCAGGCTCTGTTCCTAGGTAAAAACAGCAGAAGATAGGGGAAGGAAATGCTGTAGCTAATACCTTGATTTCAGCAAGATTTCTTGCATTTTTTTCCCCCTGTAACATTCTTATGCATAATAAAGATAAATGTGGGCTGAAGCAGTGCAGTTAGGAGGACGCATAGCTAGTTGTTCAGTCTATTGACCTGGATGATGATCTCTAGTGGCATGCCATTGAGCTCTGGTTTTGGCTCTGTCTCATCCAATTATTGTTACTATTATTAATATTAGTATTTTTCAAGATAGATTCTCTTCTTTCACCCAGGCTAGAGTGTGGTACAGTAGAATGATCACAGCTCACTGTAACCTCAAACTCCTGGGCTTAAGTGATCCTCCTACCTTAGCCTCCTGAGTAGTAAGACTGTAGGCATGTGTTACCATGCCTGGCTAATGTTTTTGTTTTTTGTACAGTCTTGCTGTGTGGTCCAGGCTGGTCTTTTTTTTTTTTTTTTCCTAGAGACAGAGTCTCACTTTGTCTCCCTTGGTAGAGTGCTGTGGCATCACACAGCTCACAGCAGCCTCCAACTCCTGGGCTCAAGTGATTCTCTTGCCTCAGCCTCCCAAGTAGCTGGGACTACAGGCGCCTGCCACAACACCCAGCTATTTTTTGTTGCAGTTTGGCCAAGGTCGGTTTGAACACACCACCCTCGGTATATAGTGCCGGCGCCCTACTCACAGAGCCATAGGTGCCACTCCTTTTTTTGTTTTTTAAAGACAAGAGTCTCAAGCTATAGCCCTGGATAGTGCTGTGGCATCATAGCTCACAGCAACCTCCAGCTCCTGAGCTCAAGTGATCCTTTTGCCGCAGTTTTTTGTTTTTAATAGAGACAGGGTCTTGGTCTTGCTCAGGCTTGTCTCAAACTCCTCAGTTCAAGCAGTCCTCTCACCTCAGCCTCTCAGAGTACTGGGATTACAGGTGTGAGCCACAGTGCGGCCTCAGCTAGCACTTTTTCTAAAGAAAAGCTGCTTCCTTTCTTTTCTCTCTCTTTGTGAGTTTCACTGTGGAATAATGGATTGTTTTTTAATTTGATGTGTGAGACTCCGTGAATTCATTATGCCTTCTGATGCACCAGTTGGTCATCAAACTGACTCCTACGTCCTTTTGACATGACCCCATTATTCTCTGATCATTTCTTTGCTTTCTGGCTCAACAGAATGTCCCATGTTTACTTTGTACTCTCCCTTTCATTCCCCCAAGGAGTTCATTTTATTAGAGAGTGGTATTTATAAACCAGGGTCTGAGTACTAGGACTACTCACTCAGTATTTTTATCAGTGACTTGACTTGATAAAGGCATAAGAAATGTTTACCAAATTTATAGATGACTCAAAACTAGGAGGAGACACAAAGTGTATGAGAACAGAATCAATAACCAGCATGACCTCAGTGGGATGGAGCCTGAGCCAGACAGAACCAATAGATTTAAAAACATTAATTACAACATTCTGTGCATAGGTTGAAAAGTTAATTGCATGATTTCAGGTTTGCAGGAACTCTTTACTGGACCAAAAAAATTAGCTCTGGTTGTTAACTGACATGAGTCAGCAGTAGTCTATGATTCAGGTTGCATTCATTCATTCATTCATTCAGGCAATGCTTATTCAGGGCCTGCTTAGTATGTGTCAGGCAGTGTTCTAGAGGATTAGGAAAAAACCCTTGTACTCCTGAGTAACATTCTGGGGCAAAGGAGTAGGATAATAAAGATGATCTAATCATATAGTATGTTAGTAATAAGTGCTTTGAGAAAACTATCTCAGGGAAAAGGGAATGTTGGGAGGAAGTTCAGATTCTTCAAGGTGGTATTTGAGCAAAGATTTGAAGGAAGTGAGGAATTCAGTTGCAGACTGGGGAAGGCTGCTCTGGGTGAGGAGCGGCCAGTCACAGGGCCTGAGACAGAGTATGCACACTGTGTTCAGGACACTACACAGGTACCTGGGGTGGACAAGCGAGGGCAAGAGGGTGGAGAGAAGACTGAGGGCCTTGCAGATTATTGCAAGTAAGACCTTTGGCTTTTATTCTCAGTGAATGGGGAACCATTGGAGGGTTTTGAGCATGGGAGAGCCCTGACCTGGCTTTTGTTTTAGATACCCTGGTTGCTGTGTTGAGAATAGACTGTAGGGGAATGAGGGAGAGGAGGAAGCAAGGGAGAACAGTTAGGAGGCCCTTGCCCAAGCAAGGAGAGGGTGGTGTCTGGGACCTAGAGAGGTGTTAAGTGGTCAGATTATAGATCTGCCAGTGGATTAGGTGTGAAGAGTGAGAGAAAAGACAGACTTAAGGTTTTTGGCCTGAACAATTTAAAGATGATATTGCAATTAAATGATGTAGTAAGACTTTAGTTGTAGCACATTTGGGGGAAGGGGGAGAGACCAGGAACTTAGTGTGGGACATACTTAGTTTGAGATTTTTTTTTTTTGGTTAAGACAGAGCCTCAAGTGGTTGCCCTGGGTAAAGTGCTGTGGCATCACAGCTCACATCAACCTCCAATTCCTGGGCTTAAGTGATTCTCTTGCCTCAGCCTCCCAAGTAGCTGGGACTGCAGGCGCCCGCCACAATGCCTGGCATTTTTTGGTTGTAGTTGTCATTCTTTGGCGCACCCAGGCTGGATTTGAACCTGCCAGCTCTGGTGTATGTGGCTGATGCCTTAGCGCTTGAGCTACAGGCCCCGAGCTGAGATTTCTATCAGATAGTCAAGTATAAACATTGAGGCCATCTGGGGTTCAGGACAAAGGTCAGAAATGTGGGCTGCAGATAGAGGTGTGGGCATCACTGACTAAATGGATTGACTCCACTGATAGACCCCAGCCTGGGCAATGGTAGAGCTCTGGGTGCTGCCCACACTCCATGTAGAATTCTGTGTCCACTGCTCTGAGTGGGTGCTGCCAGCCTATACCTATCAGCAGGAGGAGGTCAGGATGGGACAGGTATAGAAATCACTGAGCATAAGGAAATGTGAAGTTTGACTGTAAGAGAGGAGACCCATGACCATGTGGGTGCTGTGCCACCCTCTGATACCTACTCTGCTGTGGGAAGAGGATGTGGCAGTCTCTGGCGTGGGTAGGAGAACAAAGGAAGTGGCTCTGAGGAGGCTGATTTTGGCTAGAGGTGACAAATCCCTGCAATTGCAGCAGATTCCTAGAGAAACATTTGCCACTGCCATAGGCACGACTAGCAGAAGCTTTCAAACTCATTTTGGCCCTTGTATTTACTGTAATCCTGTTCACACTTAGGCAAAGTTGAAACAGATTTCCCAAAACGTACTTACCATTTATATCATTGTACTTTGATATTTTGGGTTTGTTTATATTTATTGTTGTTAGGGATACATTAAATTCATTTCAGAATCCACAAAGGGGTCCAAGTCTGCACTTGGAACCCCTGGTCTCTGAGGCTGGTGTCTCTAGGATTCCACACCAGCTTTAGGTTCTTTTCCACGTGCAGGTCGTGTGGGTCTCACTTCCTTGCCAGTATGTTAGATCCTGTTATCCCACTTAAGCTCATCTTGCCCTCCCTCTTCCCAAGGGCTTCGCGTGGGCAGAACTGTAGCATGGACGAGCCCGCAGGGAACCCAGACTAAGCGCTGAGCTTGAAGCATTGTCCGGCAGAGACCTGCAGTGAAGCAGCCAGCCCGGCGGGCTCCTCTGGGCTCAGACAGGCGGATGCTAGGAGCATAGGGTGGGCGTAAAGGGAGGAGACCGAGTGGCCCTCCCCAAGCACACTGGAGCCAAGCCTGTGCGTGTTCCCAATGCTGCTGAGGGTCCCAGAGGAGCGGGAAGGGATCGGGCCTGGCGGCATTGGGAGGGTCCGAGAGGTGGGGTGGGGAGTTGGGGAGATCTGCCTTCGTCCGCCTCCCCGCACCAGCAGCTTCTACCCCCTCCGGGCGCGCCCCGAGCCAAGTGCACAGAACTGGCGGCCTACTGCTACCAGCGCCCGGGAAAGAGGAAGGGGTAAGGGCCGTGCCGGGGCGGGACCCGCGCGACTTCCTGCTCCGGTCCCGCCCTCCGTCGTGGGGTCCGGCAGGGGGCGGGTGCGGGGCGGGAGGAGCGGTGCGGTGCTGGGGCCCTGCGTCTGCCGAGGCCCGCCTCACTCGCCTTCCCATCCCTACCCGCAGGTCGGGAGGCGGAGGCCCGGAGCTAGTGCGGGCGGGGCCGCCCCCGCGAGTTTACTCGAGAAGCCGGAGCCGGAGGACGCCGCAGCGCGAGTCGGGAGCCAGGATGGGCCGGGGGGCCTGGCCGCTGCTGCTGCTGCTACTGCTGCTAGTGCCGCCGACCTGGGCTCTTGGCCCCCGTGTCAGCCTGCGGCTGGGTAAGTGCGGGACGACCCTGGGGCGCGGGCGGGGAGGGCAGAGACGCTGGAGTGGCGCTGCGTGCTTAGGTGTCCGTGACAAAGGACAGAGGAGGGGGTCTGTGGGAGGGTCCAGTAGGACCCCTCTTTTCAAAGCACTGCTGGGAGGGAGGGAGAAGACAGGGGAACTGTGGGGCTGCAGACTCCTTTCTTGGTTTCCATTGTAGGTGAAGAGGGGTCTTGCGCGCTCTGGAGGTGCACTTTCGGGAGGGAGGCGGGACTGGCTCCTCGCTGATCCACCTGCACTTCTGCTTGTCTGGATGCTGACCCGAGGGCATTGTGTGTGGGGGCCGTGTTTGCCGTCAGGTAAACACGGGTGCTGGTGTTTCCAGCAAGTCGCAGCAGGACAGGGAGCTGCAAAGAGACGGGCTCTGGGCCAGCCCTCCTCATTTCTTTATTCATGATTGGCCCCTGCAAACCCCAGCCCTGACAGGAAGGGACCCCCTGCAGTCCCTAGAAGTGACTGGATTTCTAGGATGGGGGCAGCTGTAGGTGCTGATATTCCCAAGTCCTAGGACTGACCCCTCCTTGGAGTGAGCTGGGAGTACTGTCCTTGTTGGCGGAGTTCCTTTTCTGGAGCACACGTCTGCTACTGTGACCACCCTGCTGTCCAGCCCTTCACTTTTCCCTTTCCTTATTCCTGTTCATCTGGTTACTTCTCGGAAACCTCTTGAGGCCCTCAGAATCCCAAGCCTGTGTCTACTACTAGGCAAGTCAGCACTTTGTCCTAGTTCCCCAGTTTCCTCATCTGCAAAATGGGGAGTCCTAGTCACCTGAAAAGGCTACCAAGGGAACTTAATGAAACTAGATGCATTACTCCCAAGTAAAATACAGAGGTGCCCAACAGATGTAAATCCAGACCCTTTAACTTGTTGGTTGTCACATTATATGCATTGGAGTAAAGCGTGTATAAATTAGAGTGTTCAAACTGAAATTACTAGACTTTTTTACTTTTACAGTATCCCCACTCCTAAAACCGTCATATTTACCAAAAAACAAAAAACAAAAAAACCAGTAGAATCAGCACTTTAAAAGAAGGCAGGGCTCTAGTAGCCCTGTCTGAAACATTGCTGGAAACTGGGTTCAAATCCTGTCTCATTCACTTAGTATCCATGTGACCTTGAAAAAGCTACTTAACCTCTCTGGGCTTTGATTTCTTCATCTGTAAAATAGGAATAATAACAGTACCTATCTCAAGGCTGTGAGGACTGAATCAGCTTGTTTTTGAAAAGTCCTTAGGACTGGGCTTGGTACAGAAACTGCCTAAAAGGTGTTAGCTGTCATTCTTATGTATATTCAACTCAGAGTTTACTCCTGCACAAGTGAGGGAGGTTCTTGGAGATGGTGCTGGGGTGTTAGTTTGACTGCAGCCCCTCAGGTGGGTCTGCTCATGAAGTGAGGATGAATAGGTGTATTCAGACCCTGACTGCTGCATTGCTGTTGCTTCTGTTGTAGCCATGACTCCCTTTGTCTTTAACTCTCACCTTTGGGAGAGGGCAAGGTGAGACAGGGACAGATGCTCCAATGTACTTCACTTATGGCCCTGGGAAAGCTGGGCTGGCCCTTGAGGCCGTGTCAAAGGCAGTAGGTCTTGTGTCCAACTCTGGAACTGGATGGGACCATGCACAGGGTAATTAGACAACAGAATTAGGGCACTATGAGGAAGAACTAAGGGGATCTGCTTCCTGAGAGCAGCTAGAACACTTGGTCATTATCACCTACACAGCTCTAGGACCTGGCCCACTTCCACAAATTTGTGACCATTCCCAGGCTTCTGACACCAGACCCCTTGCTCAGATCACAGGGTTTGTCTGCCAGGGCTGCCACAGTTGCGCATGCATTTTGCACACTGTATAAACCTGTTCAGCTGAGGGACTGAGAGAACTTGAAAGGCAATCCACACTGTGCTCTCCAAGCTGTGAATCCCAGAGCGTGGATCTGCCTGGGGGGGATCCCTGGTGTAGTTCAGCAGCGCCTCAGCCACCTAGACTTAATGAGCACCTGTCCAGACTGGACTGAATTCCCCCCTGCGCTGTAGAGTGCTCCCTTCTCTGGGCTTCTTCCCAGCCTTGATAGTACCTGAGCTCCCCACTTATCAGCCTATAGGCCCTGGGGCTGGCTGGGAGCCCAGAGGGGAATGCTGGTGACTAAACAAGCTCACCCCTGAGTATGGCTCGAGGTGGTTTCCTGCCTCATCCCCAGGGGCTCATTAGGTGTTCCTGGCACATGCCTATCCTTGGCAGGCCTGTGGAGACCAGGGATACTGGACCCGGGACCATAGTATTCTCATAGACCTTCTAAGGACAGACATGGTACTACAGGCTATATCACCCTTTCCTGGCACCCACTCTCCTCTACTAAATGCACTCTAGCCCCTTGGGTGCTCCGGTTCATAGATGCCCAGGGACAGTGGGCTGTGTCTATAATTTAAAACAAAATCCCTTGCAGTGGAGCATTAGTTTGCCCTGCACCAGGGTCCTTCATACAGAACCCTCATTACTGTGGTAAGCAACACATTTCCTGGGCTCTCAGGACGGGGGGGCTCACTAGTGGTCCACCCAGTGGTCAGTAGTGGGAGGAGTATTAGGAGACAGTCACTGGGGGAGTCTAGGGTCAGCCAGTCTCTGTGAAAGGAATACTCCAGAGAAACATGTGGAACATGGGCTCTTTTGCATAGAAACTGCCACACAGAACTCCCGGAGCAGGAGAGGTGCTGAGTGGACAACAGGCCTTAATGTAAGAGCTGCAGGCCTAGTGTCTCCCAGCTTGGCCATACAAGAAGAAAGAAAACAAGCTGCTCCCCTGGCTCACCAAAGTCTTATAGAGTCCCCTTATTTGGACAATTAAAGGGAGCTTTAATTTCCCCCTGTCCAGAAGCACCTGGGTAGAAAGTAGTAGACAGGTGTTTTGGAAGCAGATTGGACATAAATCTGTGTGTCTACAAGTAGCAGTCAACAAAACCCCACTGAGCAGAGAGAACTGGGCACTGGGTACGGATCAGCTGCCTGTACTCTGACCCTGGGGCAGGCCTAGGGTCAATGCTGCCCTGAGAAGCCCACGATGCTGGCCACTTGATGAGTGCTCTTCTGGCTGGTTACTGGTCTCTCTGGCTGATGTGGCTTCTTCTCAACATAGGTATGTCTCCAGCTCTTTCCTGTGGGCTGGCATCTCCATGGCTCTTCAGGGCTGAGTGGAGGGAGGGCTGACTGTGGGTGCTAAGGGCCTGGCCTGGCAAACTAGCCTCCCACTCTTACCAACTGCACAACCTGGGGCAAGCTCCCAGGCTTCTCCAAGAATGTTTTCTTCACATTAGCAGAGTAGGAATAACAGCAGAATCCATCTCACAGGGTTCTGAGAGGTACATGAAATAATGTATGTAAAGTGGTTGGCATAGTGCCTGGCACATGCCGGGTCCCCAGCAAAAGATAGCAGCCTCTGCTGTGCTGGAAATTCCCTGCCAGCCTTGCATGGTGAGGTTATTTGTGTCGGTTTGGTATATATCATCTGAATGCTAAGTAATTAGGCCTTCTGCTGGGTCCCAAGTCCCTGCCAGACCAGGGCTGCCCTGTCTACAAGGAATGGGACAGTGTAGACCCCTCTACTGCCTCACAGTAGGAGACCAGGTAAGGCCTTGTGGAACTGATTGGAGCTCATTCCAATCAGTTCCACAAGGGGTCTTGCTTAACTTAGCCCAGTTTTCAAATGTTCCTGGTTCAGCCCTTTGAAAGTCCTCCTTTGCCCCAAGAACCTCTGCTTGGGGCTGGATCACACCTCTCCCTCTCTTCCCTTCTCCTTCCCCGCCCCTCACTGGTTCTGCTCTGCCCTCTACATAACCCACATTCAGCTGGTGTTGAAATGCCTACCTGCCAGCCCAGGAGAGCTCCAAGCTTGCACAACTTTGGGGCACATCTGAATATAGCAGCACATTCATCTTCCAGGAAAGAGGCAGGATGGCATGGGTCTGAAGAAAAGCCTGGACTTGGTCATGTCATTAATCACTCCTTCCTTTACCCCCTTCTTAGGGTCTGTCCTCCCACTCTCCAGTCAGTGCTCAGGCTGGTGTTAAGAATCAAGGGGTCTCAGACAAGTTCCTCCCTGAAGCCAGGCAGGAGAGGAACAATAAATAAAACTCAAAGCCCCCATAGCCCAGACCTGCCCTTGCTAGGTTGGCTTTCTGGGGAGTTTTTTTGGACTACATCCTACAGCTGCATTTCCCCCACTAGCCCTCCCTGTCCTGAAATTGTGTCCCCATGTCCAGGGGAGAGAACAGCTTGCACAAAGGTTGCCATCCTTGGACAGATACCTGATGTCCCATAGGGGATCCACTCTGCCTCTTGCCATTCCCAAGGCCACAAGCCTTTCCTCTTCTAGTTCTGTGCAGTGTCCTCAGTCATTCTTTAGCCGTGGCTTATTGACAGTCTCTGCCACAGGGCAGGAGCTAGCCCTCTGGCACAGCTGGTATTCCAGTGTGCAGTGCCTAGGAGGAGGAGGAGATAGGTATGGAGCTACCATGGGCACCACCTTTCAGTAGTTTTATTATACAGATAACACAACTGAGGGGCATGGGTTCTGCTTCCCAAGCCTGTGATCTCACCTCTTAGGGGAACTTTCTGTTCTGCACTTGTGCTGGCCCATCCCTTAGCTCATTTTGTAGCCTAGGGGACTTCCAAGAGGTAGGGTGGGGTGAGGGGCTTCCAGTGGGAAGAGTGGGTAGGAGACAGCCCTCAGTGTCCATCCTCCTAAACAGGGCCCTACTCGCTGACTGGCTTCCTCTTTCTTGACCTCCTCTGGCTGGTTGACTGGGAGTGATTCTGAGATAAGAGGGCTTGTTGTGGACACATACCATGTGCCTGGAGCCGTGCTTGGATGTGAGATGTATTTTGTCATATAGCCAAGGAAACTGAGGCTCAGAGATGCTAAGTTGTGTTGTCAGGGTCATGCAGCTAGAGACTACAGCCCCTCAGGTGCTTCAGCTAGAGAGGTTTGGGACAAAGCCTTGGGCATAGTTCTCTGATAACCATGCTCTGTCCATAAGAACAGGTGCCTCTTACTTCACCAGCTCAGCCTTTAAATAGTTGGAGGGTATGTATTTCTATCTGGTAAAAAAAAAATCTATTGAAGTCAGTCCCTGCACAGGGCAAGGGGTCCAGCTGGGGTCCAGCTGAGGACACTACAGTGCACAGGGGACTAGAGGCAAATGGGGCAGTAGGCCAGAGCCAGCCTGGAGATAGATTCCGTTTGACCTCTAGGTACCTTAGAAAAATGTTAAATTAATTGCTGATATTTAAAACTTAGGAGATTTTTTTACCCAAAAATTCAGGTTTTGGCTTTTCTGAAAATCTGAAAAGGCCAGGCCCCCATTCCACAGGGTAGAAGGGCAGAGGGCACTAAGCAGCTCCCTCCAGGGTTCTTACCTCTAGGTATTGCAGCTTCATCCACTGCCTTGCTTCCCTTTCCTGCAGGTCTGGGCTTCTCAGCAGCCAGGTGCTAGGCACCCACCAGGGAAACTTCTTGCACTGGAGAAAGGTCCGTAGGGTGGGCAGTGGAAAGATGGTCAGGGTCAAGCCTGAGGTTAGTACTCTCTCATCTGTGCAGAGCTTGGTCTTCCTAGCAATCCCACAGGGCCTCCCTCTCAGAGAGGGCAGGTGAGTTGTCCAGAGTTACCCAGTGGGTCAGTGATAAAGTCGAGGTTCACATCCAGGTCTTGTTCAGTGTCTTCTCTCCCTGCAGACACGTGTGAGTGTGAGGCTTCAGGATCTCCATGTTGCCCCTTTGAACCAGAGCACTCTAAATTGGGGGACGCAGTCATTTAGTCATTCAGTCAACATATATGTGTGGAGCACCTGCTTGATACAGGTATCCCTTGCATGGTGGAAGAGATGGGCACAGAAGCCCATCATGAGCATCATCAGGGTGCAGGTACACTGTGAGAGGTATGCCTGGGAGGAAGGCCTCCCAGAGGAGGTGAAACCTAGCTAATCTAGCTGAGTCTCAGAGGATGAGTGTGAGTCAAAAGTGAGGCCCTTCCTTCCAGGCAGAGGGAACTGCCTGAGCAAAGACCAGAGAAGAGAAATGGGACCTGGCGTTGCAGTTCTGGGTCACTCAGTTGAAATGGGAGGGTGGTAGGAGCTGGCTAGTTAAGAGTGTAAACTATGGGGCATTGTGCAGGTTTTATATGTCATGTATAAAACTAGGACAGTGGCAGTTCCTAGAGAGCTATCCAGCTACAGCAGAGAGCCTATGGGAGGCAGTTGCAGTGGCCTGGGTGAGAGAGGAGAGGAAGCAGGCTCAGAGATGGGGAGGGGAAGTGGACAGGATTTGGATACAGATCTGATGTCTATAGGTGAGGGAGGAGGAGGAGGGAAGTAATAACCTGGTAAGCAGTGGCACACAGACACAGGGTCCCAAGCCAGGGAGTGGGACTAGAAGGGGCACGGCAGTGGTTAGAGGTATCCACAGAGGGTCTGCATCGTGGAGTTTGGCATGTAGGAGGAGAGCTATGCCGGGTTCACCAGCATGCAGTTCATTGAAGTGATGGGTACAGGCATGTGACCCTGGGGCTTGCACAGAGTAAGAAGAGCAGGCCAAGAGCAGATTCAGACAGCAGGAACATTCTGGTGCAAAGCTGGAGGTAGAGGGTGCTGCTGGTGACACAGATTTGAGCCTGGCAGCCCAGGTTTGTACCTCAGCTCCACACTCCAGGTGACACTCACCTGACATGGAGGTAAGAAGCACTGTTACATGAAGTCCGTGAAGACTGAGAACAGACTCGGTCCATTGAAAGGCTTAGTAGGCTTGGCACCTATGGCTCAAGTGGCTAAGGCGCCAACCACATACACCTAAGGTGGCGGGTTCGAATCCAGCCTGGGCCTGCCAAACAACAATGATGGCTGCAACCAAAAAAAAATAGCCAGGTGCTGTGGCGAGAGCCTGTGATCCCAGCAACTTGGGAGGCAGAGGCAGGAGACTCTCTTGAGCCCAGGAGTTGGAGGTTGCTGTGAGCTATGCCACGGCACTCTACCCAGGGGGACACTTTGAGGCTCTGTCTCAAAAAAAAAAAAAAAAAAGAAAGGCTTAGTAAATGCTAAATTATGTTAGCTCCCTGGGGGTGCAGGCCCAGGAGCCTGTGAGGGAGATGGGACATCATCCTCGAGACTTGGGGGCACAGACACCTAGAGGACAGGGGCTCATTATGGCAGTGTGATCTGTGTGTGGGGTTTGGCAGTGAGTCAATCCTGGGCCCTTGGCAAGACTGACCTTGCTAAACACGGGGTTGCTTGAGGCCTAATTCTGTCAAGAGGAGGGTTGGGGGAGGTACGGAGATGGCACAGTGCTCTTTTCGGGAGTTTGTATAGGGCGGGGAGTGGGGGGGAGGATCAAAGTTTCTAGAACTGACATTGAAGAAAACTGGCTATCTGAGAGGGGACGTTAGTGACACAGGATTTGGTCTTTGAGGCTGAGGCTGGGGGTTGAGGTGGTTCGTGGGTGAGGGTGGGAAGGTGGCAAGGGCAGAGGCCTGGGGAGGAGGCAGCTAGGGAAGAACAGCCCTGGGCAGAGAGGTGGAGGATCTGACTGTGGTCCTGGGTGGGTTGTGGAGGTGAGGAGGGTGGCCCCCGAGGTGATGGCAGCAGTCTGTGCAGCTGGGGCACCAGTCCCAGTTGGGACTGGGCTGGCCCTGACAGCTAAGGGCCCCCCAGCAATCCTGGCAGGGTCTGTAGCAGTGGCCATCTGGAAGATACTCCCCAGGAATATGAATGCTTTGAGGCTGGGTTCCTTTGGCCTGGTTTTTTTTTTTTTTTTATTCCTTGGTTGCCTCAGCCCATGGTGGTGGTGGGGGGACCTTTGACACATATGACCCTCCCCTGATTGGGGACTTTGCCCTGGCACTGGCCAGGTGATGGCAACCTTTGGCCCAGTCTTCCCCCCTGCTTCCTGCCCAGCTCTGGGCTCTGTGGAGGGAGGAAGTATGTCCAGGTCAGCTAGCTCTGCCCTGTCAGTACTCCTGCCTATGCAGGTGGGTCCAAGGTCCTCGTGATGTGGTGTGACATTCTGGGGAAAGGTGCTCCAACAGGGTCTGTCTGGAGGTGCCAGGCACTTATCCCACCCAGGCCCCTCTCTGGTGGGGAGCAGGAGAGTTGGCGGCCTCCTCCCTTAGAGGCCCTTTCCCTTTCTGACTCTGTAGAGAAGCTAGTGCTTTCTGGCCTAGCCCTTCTGGGGCCTGTGGAAGACAGGATGTGACAGCCAGGTCAGCTAGCTGCAGGGCGGGAGCTGAGGTGGAGAGAAAGGCAGGGTGGGGCTCTGAGTCACAGCTGCTGCCCCAGCTTGCTGGCTGGCCCCAGGTGGGGACTGCCCAGGGTGGGGATGGTGCTGAACCCTATTCCTATCTCCCATCTCACTCCAGAGAGCTTCAAGCTTCCGGTTGAGTCACAGGGAAGGAGGAAGCTCTTGGTGGGGCTGGGGGCTGAGCTGGTCCCACATCATTTCCTGCCCATTGCCTGTACCCTGGAGCAGAAAGGGGGCTGTGTGGATGTCTCTACCTTCCCAAGCCACCATGCCCTCTCCTTCCAAGGAGGCTTGGCGTTGGAGGAACCCCAGGCCTGCCACCAGCCTGCCTTCTTGGAGGCGGTCTGCTTGGTGGGAAGGACTGGCTCTGAAGAAGCTACCAGTGGATGGAGAAGCTTCGTCCTGACTGGGGACACAGCCACAGCTGTGGGCTGGCCCCACCGTCTTCATGCTGGACTTACCCACTGGATAGATAGGTTTGGAGGGTGACTGAGCAAGGGTTCTCTTTGGTGGCACAACAGAGAGCATTGTAAAAGCTGGGGCTGACCCCAGAGTATGCTGACCCTCATAGGGGGGCAACTAGCAGAAACACCCCTCCTAGTCACCTTGGTACAGAGAGCACCAGAAGTGGGCATGCAGGTACAGACAGGCCCTGCAGTGTGTCTCACACAGACACACACAGCATGCAGGCAGGCTCAGGCAGGACCCTGCACTACGCCTTTGAACTTACTCTGTCATTTTGGAGGTGACCCCAGGCACCCAGCCCCTTAGACAGCAACATAGAGGATGGACCAGCTTACACCTACTGCATTGTCTGCAAGACAAAACATCCCTGTTTCTGAGCCTTTGCTTTCTGTCTTGGCCACGAGACCCTCGTGTGACCAGGTGCAGGCCTGTGTTGGGTCCACCTTGGCTGGGTTCAGCTAACTGTGAAGGTTGGGGGGAGCCCATTCTGCACAAGCGGCCCTGCCCTTCTGGCAGTTCTGGATTTTCCTGCAGGTTTTTTCGAGTTTGTTTTGAGCCACTTGAGTGTTGACTGTGTGCCAGACACCATGCCACACTGAGGCAATGTGTGCAGTTGTTTTGAAGAAAGCTCCCAGTAAATGTGGGTTATTATCTATGTTATTATTTACATACATAATTTCATTTCTTCTCATAACAACACCGTGAGGCACGGTGCTATTATTCTTCCCATTTTACAGATAAGAAAGCAAGGCTTTAAGAGGCTTGTCCAGGTGGCAGTTAGCTACTAAGTGGCAGGGGCTAGATGTGAGCCAGGTCTCTGACCCCAGTCTGCTTTTTTTTTTTTTTTTGAGACAGTCTCGCTATGTTGTCCTTGGTAGAGTGCCGTGATATCACAGCTCACAGCAACCTCCAGTGCTTGGGCTTAAGCAATTCTCTAGCCTCAGCCTCCCAAGTAGCTGGGACTAGGTGCCCGCCACAACACGTGGCTATTTTTTTTGTTGAGTTGTCATTGTTGTTTGACAGGCCTGGGCTGGTTTCGAACCTGCTAGCCCAGGTGTATGTGGCTGGTGCCCTAGCCACTGAGCTACAGGTGCTGAGTCCCAGTCTGCGCTCTTAATTTCTGCCTCCTGACACTCCCAGCGGTGAAGCCAGCAAGGTCCACCAGGGTAGGGGGACAATGGGGCCAAGGCTGTGAGCACATCATGGCTTTGAGTCTGTGGCTCAAGGTGGAGGGATGAGGGCAGGTATGGAAGAGAATCCCCAGAATGGGAATGCCTGGGGTGAGGGGCCCCTCTCCTGCTTTCCAAGGCACATTCCACTTTCTGTCCCTTTGCCATTTCAGTTATTGTATTCCTTTCACAGCTGGTAGAGATTTGGGGTTCTAGAGCACCTGGCTTATTTGGAGGGTTGGGCTGAAACCATGCTTTCCCTTCTCCATGCCCATGCTGTCTGCAGGACCCTTGGCAGGTTTCTGCCTCCTCTCTGAGTTCTAAGTAGGGTTAGGCTGCTATCTGGGACCCAGGCTTATTTCTGAGTCTGAGGCTACCTGCTGCCTAGACCTCACAGTGCCTGCCCAGGCAGACCCTCTCCTCCGCAGGCAGGTCTGCTCTGTCAAATTTGAAGTAGCACTGGCTCTCAGAAAACATGGAGATTGCAAAAATAAGGAGCAACCACAGTAGCTCTTTGCCCTGGTCTTAGGGGCTTCTCATGGCCCTCCTGTGAGTTTTATTTTTTCATTACCTTGTATAAGGAAACCACAGCTCAGTGAGCTAATATCTGTACTGCCTTACAGAAGGACCTACCTGGTACTTTTCAAAAGTACAGTCCTTGGGCTGCCTAATTCACGATCAAAGGCAGTGGGTACGTCTGCACATCCTCAGGCCTATCCCAGACCAGCGCCAACAGCTCTGGAGCCTGTGGGCAATTGCTTTGCAGCCTGTGAAGTGTCCCCTGCCCCGCTCCTGTTTTTGCTGTGGGGCTCTGCATAAGTTGCTTAAACTCTCTGAGCTTTCATTTCCTCATTTGTGCATGGGGGACAACCCTGTACCTGCTTCCGAGTTGTGGGCAGGTAGCATCGGAGTGGGCTGTGCCAGCAGGGCGGACTGACGGGTGCCAAAGAGAAGGGTCACCTTAGGGTGGTGGTTCTTCCCTAGAGCAGGGTACAGGAGTGTCAGGCTGCTTGTTCCAAGAAGCTCATCGGTCTGTGGCATAAAGTACAAGTAATGTGACAGCCCTCTGTGTCCTGGAAAATTTTCTGATTTGGAGATGGAACCTTCTAAGCTGGGAAGTTTGCACGAGTGCACAGTGGACTGCCAGGAATGGAGGCAGAGGCCAGGGATAGCGGTTCTGGGCTCAGAGGAACAGAGGCTCCAGCTGGTTTAAAGACAGGTTATCTTTAGACAGTAGCACGGCATAGCTTGGGCTTTGAACTGTGGGCAGAACTTTTCTCTGTGAATGTGCAGACCACTCTAATAGGCTTCAGAGTGTGACAGGACTCCCAGCTGCAGAGCCAGACACTCTCTGCATAAGCTCCTGGGCTTTCCCCTTTGCATCACCACCTCCTTTTGTGGCCACTAAGGCCCTGATCTCGGTCACCGTAGGAAGGAACCAGGCATAACATGGATTAGAAGTATCAAGCTTGCTGGAGGCAGACTAACCTTGAAGGCAGGATAGCCACAAGCAGCCTCCGAAGTAGCCTTTTATTGAGATGGTACATGGCAGGTGAGGGGAGTATTAGACAATGACTGCCTGCTTAAGGATTGCTACTGGCTTGGGCTCTTTCTCTGCACCTAACACCTGCGGATGAGTTGCCCAAGGGTCCACCCCCAAGCTGCAAATCATCTTGCTCAGTGGATGGTCCTTTGGTTCTCCCCAGTACTCTACATTTCCCCCCTCTAGTGTATTCAAAGACATTTCTGGATAGGCAAGGGAGAACATTTGTGTTGGTTATTTCAGCTGTTCTCCTCACTGAGGAGCTCTCCTTCCTGCTAAGCAAAAAAACAAAAGGGCATATAACAAAATTACACTAAAGGAACTAATCTGGGTATAAAGGAAATTATTTTAGCCAAACTAGGCATAGGGGAAAACTTGTCCCCTCTGTGCTAATGACCACCCAACTACCTGCTACAGGCTGACCCGTAGGGTCATGACGCTTCCAAGGGAAGTATTCACCACCACCCAAAGTTATATTAGGCGGGGAAAGGGCTATACGGAACTCAGACCCTTTCCAAAGAGCAGTATAACTTTAAGTAAAGATCAGGTGCCCAACTGAAACATATAAATTGAACAAGTGAAATTCTCTTATCTTAGCTGATACCAATATCACCGTTACCCCAAAGCCTGCTGTCCGAGGTCTTTGTTGTACATAACCTCCTAAGGTTTAGAGCATGCATACTGAGCTTACCTGGGGCTTGTTACTCAGCCCAAAATAATGAAATCCTGTATCAATCTTCCCTCTCTGCATAGAAGCTCTAATTGCCACTTAAGGAAACAGGACGCTGACCACTTAACTGCTTCCTGCTAATGATGGACAGTGATATGGGAGAGGCAGTTAGAGGTCCCACAGAGGAGGTTGATCCAGGGTTTCTCTATTATGAAATTACACAGACTCCAAAAACCAGGGTCCTGTGAATAATAATAGAAAAGTTAGTGGAAACAAATTTGTTAAAGCGCTGGCAAGGTTTCCTGCTCGAGTCAAGGCTTAATGCAGTGGGTAACCACTGCTTCTCTTGATGTTCTGTAATAATATGAGCAAAACCTCGACTCCAGTGCAGAACATAACCAGGCTTCCACTCTGACACGTCAGGTTTTCTATAAAAAATAGGTTATTTTATTAGAGAGGATACCATCTCTCCATGAGATGAGGCGAATGAATGAGAGATGTCCAGTGGTGTTCTGCAACTGTCTTTCTGTCAGAAAATTGTGAAAAGAGCTCTAGTGAGCATGTACTTAAGACTCTTATTCAAGGGGAGGTTATCCTCTCCCCCCTTTGTTTATCTAACATATCTTTTAATGTTTTTGTTTGTTTGAGGCAGAGCTTCAAGCTGTCGCCCTGGGTAGAGTTCTGTGGCATCAAAGCTCACAGCAACCTTCAACTCCTTGGTTCAAGCGATTCTCCTGCCTCCGCCTCCCAAGTAGATGGGACTACAGGCACCCACCACAATGCCCGGCTATTTTTTGGTTGCGGCCATCATTGTTTGGCGGGCCCGGGCTGGATTTGAACCAGCCAGCTCAGGTGTATGTGGCTGGTCCCTTAGCTGCTTAAGCTACAGGCACTGAGCCTATGTTTTAATGTTTTATGATGTTGCTCAATAATAGCCTGTCCTTGAGAATTGTAAGGAATACCATGAGATAAATAAATATTCCAAAAAGATAGAAAGGTATTTAATTTGTAAGTAATACGACCTAATAGTTTTTGAAAGTCATTTAAAGTAAACAAGGAGGGGCAGCACCTGTGGCTCAGTGGGTAGGGCACAAGCCCCATATACCAATGGTGGTGGGTTCAAACCCAACCCCGGCCAAACTGCAACAAAAAAGCTGAGAGTTGTGGTAGGCGTCTGTGGTCCCAGCTACTCAGGAGGCTGAGGTAAGGAGAATTGCCTAAGTCCAGGTGTTGGAGGTTGCTGTGAGCTGTGTGACGCCACAGCACTCTACGGAGGGTGATAAAGTGACACTCTGTCTCTACAAACAAAAAAAAAAGTAGACAAGGAATCCAATCAGAGTTGAACATGTTGTAGAAGAATTTGAGTTTGAGTCAATTTGTATCCTAAATAATTATGAGGAGCTTTAGTTTGAACCTTTTCTGAAGCAACTTGAAGGCCATAAGACTTTAATGTACATACAGCTTGTTCAAACATTTCTTGTAAAACCGTCAAACTCTGGTGTGCTAATAAGATGTCATCCAAATAGTGAGTAATGTAGGCTATAGAGTATCTTTAAGAATTTGTAACAGTTGATCAACAAACTGTTGACACAGTATAAGACTATTTAACATACCTTGTGGCAGAACCTTCCGCTTGGGAGGCTTCTGATTATAGACAGAAACAGAAAAGGCAAAACATGGTTGATCTTCAGGATACAGGTATATGGTAAAAAAAAAAATCCTTTAAGTCAATGACATACAAATACCAATTGGAAGGAATCATTAAGGGTAAAGGACCTAATTGCAGGGGTCCCATGGGTATAATAGTTTTCTTAACTTTGTGAAGGTTAGTGAGCATTTTCCAATTGCCTGCTTTTTTTCTTATCACAAAAATAGGAGAATTCCAAGGGCTGGTAGAGGGCTCGATATGCCCTTCCTCCAATTGTTCCTGCGCTACTAATTTCAAAGTGTCTAGTAATTCCATAGTTAATAGCCACTGCTCCACCCACACTCGTATTTCAGGGCAGTGGCCTCTATGCTAAATTGGACATTTGCAAGGAATTAACATGAGGGGATGGTATGGTTATCACAGTGTTCCATTGCTGGAGCAAATCATGACCCCATAGATTAATAGCAATATTGGCTATATATGGTCGGATTTGAGCATTCCGCTTATCTGGTCCTAAGCAGTCAAAGGCAAAATACTCTGAAAGATTGAATCTAGAGTTCCAATGCCGACAAAGGTAATATCAGCAATTTGTTTCAGCAATTCCCTGGGCCACTGATTAGAGCCATAACAAAACGTGGGCACCCATGTCTAACAGGCTGGGAAAAGTTTTATCCTTCAGAGTAAGAGTCAATTGAGGCCGACTCTTATCGACAGACATTTGCCAGAAAATATCCCTTGTGTTACCGAGCTCACCAGTATGTTTTTCCCCAAGTACCTTGTATCTGTTTTTTTTTTTTTTTTTTTGTAGTAGAGACAGAGTCTCACTTTACTGCCCTTGGTAGAGTGCCATGATGCCACACAGCTCATAGCAACCTCCAATTCCTGGGATTAGGCCATTCTCTTGCCTCAGCCTCTCGAGTAGCTGGGACTATAGGCACCCGCCACAACGCTAGGCTATTTTTTGGCTGTAGTTGTCATTATTTATTTTTTTTTTTTTTTGAGACGGAGCCTCAAGCTATCCCCCTGGGTAGAGTGCCATGGCATCACAGCTCATAGCAACTTCCAACTCCTGGGCTCAAGCGAGTCTCCTGCCTCCACCTCCCAAGTAGCTGGGACCACAGGCGCCCACCACAACGCCCGGCCATTTT
>CAUYQV010086729.1:0-45071 GCA_963574575.1 Galagoides demidoff | reverse complement strand
GTAAGGAGGGTTAACTTACTTTGACCAAAATCTGAGGTCAATTAGGAATGTGAGATCAGAGAATTGTCACCATTTCGGGTAGCTTTCAGAAGGACTAATCACAGGTGAGCAGAACACAGCTAGGATTCTATTGCAGACATTCAGGTAATTAAGTGACAGGAGGAATTAGAAAGAATGGCATAGACTTGGTGAATAACAAGGGCATGATATAAATAGGGCCTGGAAACTGTTCCATTAGGGAACTGTTCCATTAGGGGAAGGAGTGAAGGAGGCAGGAAGAAAAAAATTAAAAATACCTCTAAGGCTGGGGTCGTGAGCTCAAATGTCTTAAGGCACAGGCATGTAACAGAAATATGCTAAGTGGCAGTATACAACGTAAAGGATAGACTTTGATGAACTGGGGAGAGAATATTCGAAATCAATTTATAAAATCAAACCCAAAGCAATGTGCCCTTCAAATAAAACATTGTTAATACAACAGTATTAACTGGCCACAAAACTTGAACTTGTAGGCAGAAATGAAAAGGCATGACTATAGGTCACCCTGATGGAGACGTCCATCAGGGCAGAGTAAACACTCACTTGAAACTCAGGAGGGAGACAAAGGCATGACTTTTGATTTGAGTGTCAACAGAAAAGCTATGGAAACTCAGGATTGCAGATTATGGGTTCAGGGACTCATGCACATGCTAATAATATTTGAGTCTATGTATAAGAAGAAAGGAGAGCCAAGGGCAGAGATAAGAAGAGAATAGATACATCTCAATGGCAGGTCCTTAAAAAGCATCTGGAGACCAGAAAGAAGAGGCTGAGAAGTGAGTGGGGAAAGGCTAAGAAGCAAGATAATACAATGCCATGAAAAATGTAGGAGAAAAAATTTTTAAGAAAGGGGAGATGATCCTCAGTATGAAATTACAAGTATAAATTACTGTCCCCCTCTCATATACTTTCCTTCCAAAAGGAAAGGAAGCTGCTTTCTACAGTGTCAAGTGAATGGAGTTCCATCTGTTCTCAGATCTTCATTGCTTTCTCCTTTGTCCCAGGGCAAGTTTCAATACTGCACATGAATAATATGTAAAATGATGCTTTGTTTTTTGTTTTTGTTTTTGTTTTACTGTTGGGGATTCATTGAGGGTACACAGAAGCAGGTTACATTGATTGCTTTTGTTGGATAAGGACCCTCTTATATTTGTGTACCCCCCTAAAAAGGGTCCTATCCAACCCCCCAAAAAAGGTCCTATCCAACCCTATCCCTTGACTTCCCCATGCCCCACTTGCCCCTGCCATGAGCAGATGCAGGTGAGATACTGTCTTCTAATATGATCTCTCAAAACCTATCCCCTGCCTCCTTTGGTGGAATTTGGAACTGCCCAGAGGAGCTGAGATGTATGGACATCACTCACCTCTCCTCAGGAAGCTGGGAATGAATAGTGAGGGTGCAAAGATACCACAGTAAGTAGGAAATCTCCACTGGATTAAAAAAAAAAGTACAGAGAAATCAGGATCTATGACAGACTATCCTGAACCTCCCTCTCAAAGCTATAAATCTGGAATTGAATTTACTTTATGGTTCTAACACCATCACTGAAACCAAAATTACTCCTAAATCATCCAACTTTGCTTTAAAAATGAATAAATAATTGTTCTTCTTGCTTCATTGAAAAAAAAATGAAATAGCAAATAGGTACAGCACACTGTTTTTCAATTCAGAGAGCATCTGTCACTCAGAACCTCCGCAAGAAAATTGCAGCATCTGGCTGTGAATTACTTTAATTCTCTAAGGCAGAAGGGGCATGTGATAACTGAGCTTGATCCAGCTGGCTTCAGAGCTTTCATGAGGCCCTGATTGAAAGAATGGCAGGAGGTCTCAAGATATCTTTTATTTCAATGCACCGTGCAACTTTGATTTTGATATACTCTATCACTTAATCTGCTATGATCTAAATATTTATATCCCTCCCCTAATTCATCTGTTGAAATCCTCACCCCTAGAAGGTAGGGACTTTGGGGATGATTAGATCATGTGGGCTCCACTATCATGAATGAGATTAGTGCCCTTACAAATGACATCCCAAAGAGTGACCTTGCCCTACCTATGAACAAGATGACTTGCTCACAAGTCTATGAATCAGAGAGCAAGTCCTCCATAGACAACAAGTCTGTGAGCACCATGATCTCAGATTTCCAAGACCTCAGAACTGTGAGAAATAAATTTCCAATGTTTCCAGGCCACCCAGTATGTGGCACGTTGTTAGAGCAGCACAAATGTATTAAGATACCAACCTGCACGGGGTGACCTCACTGGCTGAGCCAGTGTCCCACATCACCTTCCTAGAAACAGACATTAAGAAAGCAGTTATCTTCCAGTTTTCCATCAACAGCAGTCGGATTCCAAAGTACACATGGATGATGGAGGTCAGCATCAAATACCAGAGACAAAAAAGTGCCCAGGCTCCACCCAGAAAGGAAGAGCCCTGTGCCATGTAGGGAGCAAATAATGCCTCAAACCAGAGATGCTCCAACATAACAGAAAGTTCAAAAAGAAATTAGATGGCAAGATCTGCTCTGAAATGTGGGATTTCTATAGTGAAGCAACAGGCAGTTTCTTCCATCCTACTGAGGCAGCCAAAGACAGAGAAGCTTGCCCTCCCTGTTCCTCAGATACATCAGACATTCCTTGAATCATACCATCCATTATCCCTATTTCTCTCAGCAGAAACTTACCTTTCCTTCCATGGCTGGTGCAATCCTTCCTGTTCTATGAGGCTTTCTTACCCTTCTGACCCACATGCATCCTGTTCCTCATGTGTGTCTACCCAGTTTTTGTAGACTATGGTACTTAATCATATGTGCACTGTCTTACATGCTGCAAGTCAAAGTCTGGTCTCCTCCACCAGACTGTAAATTCCTAGGGGAAGATAAGATCTCTTTGGATGTCTTCCTATTCTCCATATCACTAGCACAGTGCCATGCCACCAGGCCTCACCAAAAACCATCATTGAAAAAATGTTATGCAGAGATATTGGGCCTGATGTAAGAGGTAGGAAAACAAAAAATTCAAATAATTTTCTTATTTAATGGAAATACATAATTACCCCCATAATACTTTGCCAAATAGGTTCATACTGCTAATTCCCATGTAGCAAGAATACCCATTCAAGGAAAAGATTTTTCCTGAAACTTCCACAAAATCTAAGAATCTCTTAACATGCAACATGCAATATACTTCCTTTTTTCCTTCATCACCAAAATTGCCAAAATTGCCATGATGTACATTTCAACCAGATGCTAGTTATCATACCAGATCATCTGTTGTTCTAAATAGGCTGAAGATTTGCAGCTAGCCTGCCCTCTTTCTTCCCTTCCATCCTTCCTTTCTTCCTAACTTCCATACAATAGTGCAAGGCACTGTTCTAGATTCTCAGAATATTGTGCTGACTAGGACAAAAACCCTCTCTTATGAAGCTGGCTGGCATTCTAATGGTCAAGTAAATAATGTCTGTATGAAAAAAGTGATAATTATCAGGTAGCTATCACTACTATGGAAAAAAAATAAGCTAGGAGAAGGAGCTAAAGAGAAATGGTAAATGAAGAAACAGAATGATCAAGGGAGATCTGAAGAGGTGACATTGAAATGGAAATTTTACAAAAGGAGGGAGGGAGCAATGCTCAAGTAAAGAGCGCCTGGTCAGAGAGAGCAGTCAGTGCAAAGGCCCTGGGGGAACTCTAGTTTGAGCTTTCAAGGAAAATGAGGCCAGTGTGTTTGCAGCACAATGAGCAAGTGGGGGAGTAGTGAAAGACAAGATTGATGAGGTTGGCAGGACTCAGATTTATATAACTAGGACAAAAAGAGGGGGGAAAAATCCTCCTGAAACTAGCAAAGAAAAATCAAAAGTGACTCTTGGAAATGGTCACTATTCAATTCACCCCTAAGCCCCTATGTGTGTTTTTATGATTTGTGAATTTGTTAAATCTTCTCCAACAGAAAACATCTGAAGAGAACTGAGTTCTTCACAGCTGAGTCTCTTCCTTATGATTTAATATGGAAAAATTGTAAAGTAATAATTGTAAAGTAAATTTACTGTGTAGCACCAAACCAGATAATTTTGGGCGAAAGGAAACCTGGAACACTAAGTTATCCTTTATTGGTTGTTGGCATTGTTGGATGAAATGATTTCCACTTTCTACTTCTCTTTCTGTCAGGCAAACAATAGTCATTTAATCATGTGACAATTCACCCTTTATATATAATGGGTCAAGGTGAGAGGAGAAACATGAATTGTCACTGTTTATGCAGTTGTATAATAAAATCCATCCCTTTTTATTTGCATTAAATTCGCTTTATCATTGAGTCAAAATGTTACGGAGTGCGAGATTAAAAGACCATGAAGGATGCCAATTAATTGATGCCAATTTAGGAGTCTTTATTAGGTTGGCCAACCGACTTCCTTTCTACATGGATACGGAGAGAACTGGCTCTGTACTGGCTGTGAAGAGGGAAGGGTTTATGGAGGGTAAATTATCTATACTATCAGGGACTGCCTGCAGTTTGGCAAGAGAGCAAGTTACCAACTTTTACAGAAACAGAAGTGGTTTCTGGCACTTGAGGTTATATAGAAGTTTACACAAGAAGGAAAACAGAACAATTATACAAGAGGGAAAATAGAACAATTATACAAGGGGGAAAATAGAACAATTTTAAACTGGACACTGGGTTAGCCAGTTACAATAGTGCCAGTGAGGCAGCCGCCCTCCCGTTGCTCATTACCTCAGTTTCCCATTTCTAATTTTTAACTTCCCTTACTCTCTTATGGGGGTACACTGGAGTCAGTTAAGAGGGGGTCCCTTCATTTCATTCCCCCCTTCTCTTATGGTCAAACTAAATCTTAGTTTCATCTTCATTCTGGGCAATGTGCTGATAGTAGGTTCTTAACACTAATAATTTTACTGCCTGTACTCATTTCTGGACATAGGAGGTTAGTGTTTCACATCCCCATTTAGCACAGTGATATGAATTCCCTTTATCACAGTTCTCTTCCCTACAGTGGGGCAAACATAATCTTGTAAAGCTCCCAGTTTGAGGGTTTTCTTGTTTGTTTTTTTACATTAGGAGTTTTATATTTAAATGATTTTATACAGAATCCACCCCTTCTCCTATCCCTTGAGGAATGTTTTACTGAGGGGGGTTTCTATTAGGTGGCAATAAATTATACATATTAATTAAAAATATATTCTCTATGGTTTCTAATCTTTGTTTGAAATGGGATTGTGCTCTTTCTTCTTTTAAAACAGCCATTTTTTCCTATGGTGACATTTAAACACATTAATACTAATACATTAATTATTCCCTGACAAGTCTTAGCTTTAAGGGGTCTTCTGTGGGTTGAGCTCACCATCTTTCTCCGAAACCCTGCTGTGCCTTTTTGATTTGAGAGCAGTGAATCCAGTGGTGACGACCGGCTACTTTTACAGCAATGGGAGTGGTGAGTATGACAGGCAACAGTCCAACCTAATGAACGTCCAATGTTTTGGGCTGGTGTCATTTAGTCCACACCAGGTCTCCTGGCTGCAGGGACTCCAGGTGAGGATTTCTTCCACCTTTGCTGCCATGGGTGTGGTCAGGATGATGGTGTAAAGTTCTTTCTGCTTTGGTTTGAGGTTGGTGTCTGTGGCTCAAAGGAATAGGGCTACAGCCCCATATGCTGAAGGTGGCAGGTTCAAACCCAGCCCCAGCCAGAAACTGCAAAAAAAAAAAAAAATCTACTTTGGTTTGAGGGGGATCAGGTTCTGATTCTGGATTTAGAGTTGGTTCCCTTGATCCTCCAGAGAGAAAGGATATACAGACAAAAAAAAAACTAAAAAGAACATGGTTAATTTTTGTAATGTCCTTAGTGTCTATTAAAGTGACAACAGAGTGGGGTATTTCCACTGAGATTCTGTCCTAGAGTTAGCTTATCAGCTTCTTGCACAAGGAGAGTAGTAGCGGCTAGAGCCTGTAAGCATGGTGGCCATTCTTTTGCCCTTTTGCCATTCCATTCAACTGCTTAGAGAGGTAAGTTGGCCAGGATCTAATCAGCTGCATTAACACAGATGCCACAGACATCTGTCCTTTCTCTGAAACATACAGAGTGAAAGGCTTGGCCAAGTTTGGTAGCCCTAATGCAGGTGCAGTCATCTGGGAGAAGGCACAATCTTGCTCTTCTCGCCATTCTAAAGGATTTCTTTTTTCTCCCTTAGTTGTCTCATACAGGGTTTGGCCAAAACAGCAAAGTTGGGAACCCAGAGGTGGCAGAAGTTCACCGTGCCTAAGAATTCCCAAACTAGCTTTTGGCTTGTGGAGAAGGGGAGGCATTTAATGACCTTCTTAGGCGATAAATGACCTGCCTAATCTATTCCATGCTTAGATTTCTCTCCCCCTGATGAATAGAAAATCCTAGATAATGTACTTGCCACTGGCAAATCTGGGCCTTCCATTTAGACACTTTATAGCCACATACCTCTACATGTTACGAAAGACAGGCTATGCTTCAGGTGCAGCTCTGTAGGGTAGGGTGCCTAAAGGAGGTCATCAATATACTGGAGCAGTACACACCCTAATTACTCAGCTGGGAATTTCTTGAGATTACAAGCCAGCGCATCTCCAGAAATAGTGGGTGAGTTTTTGAGCTTTTATGGCAACCTGGTTCATGTGTACTGGATCTCAGGTCCTATGTTTTGTCTCTTCCACTGGAAAATAAACAGCCTCTGGCTTTCCAGAGCCAGCCTTATACTGAAAAGGGTATTTTTTAAGTTCAGGCAAGTGAGCCACTTGGCTTCTGCTGGCAGCAGACTCAGCAGAGTATATGGATTAGGTGCAATAGGATGCAGTGTTACAGTTACACCATTTAATGGGAAATTTTCATTTAGGTTCTAATTTTTCCTGAGGTATCTATATAGGCACAACAGATAACATTTAATACTGTAGAAAGTTTTCTGGTGTATCCATCAGGTGACCTCTGTTGAGTTTTAAGACTTCAGAGTAAATATAGCTACTGTATATAATTCTATACTCTTTGGCCAGTCTCTTAGTTCTATTTAACAGATCAATATAGTAAAATAGTTATGTCTCATTTTATCAGTTTAGATAAGTACAGATAAAGCTGGAATTTAATACATGTGGACTACAGTCTCTTTTCTTCTTTCAAACTATTTTTCTATCTCTGATTTTTCTATTTACTAAAGACAAATTATAGCAGAATTAACTTAGTTGCTAAAATAAACTGAGCTTTCAGTATACTGGAAGTGTTTTGCATAAAGAGCAGTAAGAATAATTATTGGCCATCTAGGCTCTTCTTTCCTTTAAAATTGGCTTTGCTGGAATCTTTTATAAGGAATTTCAGGCTGGTCTTTCTTGAAAGACTTTCACAAACCCAGGTTTCGTCTATGCCATTAAATACCTGTGTGCATTGGGTAAATTTCTCTCTCTTGAGATCCCCAAGCACATTTAAATTTCCGGACACATCAGCAAGCAACTTTCATTACTTACCACAGATCAGGAAATGTTACTGATGAGTATCTGATCAGTTTTCTGAAGGGCTTTTTTTAATTGGCCTTATAAAGTCAACCTTAATACCTCAACGCAGTCTGAACATCTCTGGAAATGCTATTCCAGCCAAAGTCTTGGTAAAATAACCAGTGCCTTCATCATGTTGTATAGAACAAAACAGATTCTTATTGATTTTATGCAAATAATTATATTCTTGGAAATTAAGAATACTTACAAATGGCTTTCAAATTCCGGAGAAATCAAGGAGAGAGAAAAAATACTTGTTTCAATACATTGCTGAAAACTCACAAATAGTTCAAGATAGAAAATGATTTTCTTGACTCTTGGAAAGCAGAATACAGAAAGAATTAACAATATTTCAAATAAAAAGCCATAACAAACTAGCCCAGTTCCATGTAACTAATTTAGCAATACTCACAGACATGTTAACTTTCCAATGAAAGTTCTAAAAGTCTGCCTTTAGTCCAAAGGTACTCAATTTCCAAAGACATCAGGAATTTGAATTTGAGAGAATTTGCCAGCTTCTCTCAATATTTCTTTTTCTTTTTAAAAGCCAGTTACAAAAACACCTTTTTTTAGATGAATTAAAATTATTACCAACAATATATTTTAGGACAGATCAATGTCTTTTATGTTAGGACAGACTAATGCTTTATAATATTGGAACATGTATATAATTATAACCCATACAAAATTAATCACCATTTCATATTTGACAATGTTTCCTATACATTTTTAATAAATCAAATACGTTTAATATGTTTTTCTCAGGTTTTCAGTGGTTTTAATATTTCAAAAAGAGCAAATTTAGAGTTGTGGGGTTTTTTTGTTGTTGTTTAGTTGGCTAAAGGTGAGTTTGAACCCATCAATCTCAGTGCCTGTGGCCAGCGCTGCAACCACTGTGCTATGGGCACCAAGTCCCAAATTTAGAGTTTTGATAATGGAAAGTTTGTCAAATATCAAAAGCTTAGAACATTTGTTTAAACAAAATTGCACATCAAAAGATTTTAAAGGAAATGCATAATTAACTGTATCACATGTAAATTGCTTCACAAATTCTCTTTTTTGAGTTTTATTTAACCTGCACAGACAATCTACAAATATTTTTAACTTTTTTCAATTTTTCCCTGCCTTTCACTTTCTTTAACAACTATTGTTTCTGAACAAATTTATCCCAAAAGATTCTTTTTTTACATAATGCTATTTTCCTTTCTGTCTAATTTCTCTTATTCTTAAAAACTTACTTCCCACAAAGTGGGATCCCAGTTTACTATGAAGTCATCCATTCACTTGGCTAAACTTATAATTAGAAGGTTTTAAAGTTAAGCATCTTATCCTTTAACAAAGACTCATAAACAACTAAATTATTACATTTTACAAATGAGAGATATTTTATGAAATATAACATTGATACATGATTTTCCTACTCAGGGCTGAACAGGGAACTCCCATTTTTCAGGCTCAGGTGAACTCAAACATCAGACTCCTGTCTCCAGGCACAAACATGTTACAGTCCGTGCCCCCTAAGCCCTAACAGGGTCATGAACAAAGCGTCCCCAAACATTCTGGATGGCTTCATCCTAACTAGGGAGCACACATTGTAATTCCTTCCCCAAACAAAAACCACAGGAAAGACCTAATAACCTTATCCAAGGTGAGGGACTATATTCATTCATTTGCTAAAAGACCTACCTATTCAGTTTGTAAAGGCATTTTTCATCTACCAAGTCCTGGCCAAAGTATCTCTCAGGGGCATTTATTTACCCCTAGATAAAGGACTCATGCAGGAAACTTTCAACCTGGGCCTCCTCTCTCCCTTCCAGAATCTGTTCACCATGAAGACCTGCTGCAGATATGGATGCAACCTTTCCCAGCACAAGATTTACACTCAAGATTTACACAGCCACTCTGCCAATAGCTCTGGCACGCTTCACTTCCTCTGCATGCCCCTCAGTCCAACAAAATCCCATTTTATCACTGATCTGTGGCCCATGGGCTTAATTCTCCAATTCCTAAGACCAACGACTCACTGAAGAACTTCTAATAGCAAAACTACAACAACGTCCTTTCTAGTGTCTTTTCATTTTCCCCAAGTCCCACATGGCCATGTGGCTGTCACCAAAGACAGAAAGCAGAAAACCTAGAACTTTTAGTTTTTTCAGAATAGCCAGGGGGCAAAGTTGGAGCAGGGAAAAAGGGGACACTCACATAATTGTTTTGCCTTGTGAAGGTGGGGGGGGCAAAACTTTACTTGTTGTTACTAGTTTCAATTAGTTTTTAAGTACTCACATGTACACAATTTACTTTTTCACTCAACCTGCCATTTACCTATAGGAGGCAAGCTAACACTCTCTTAGGTTCTGTGAGGGGAGGTGGCTGATAAATGTGCCAAACTGTGGTTATGAGGAAGACTAGTCAGTTGGTCAGAGGAAGTTACAGGAATCCGTATCCCTTCCCTCTTGTCTTAAAATATTGAAAATTTTTGGAAGAGGCAGGACAGGGGTGACCCTGCCAGGAATGAAGATTTTGTTCCATTTCTACACTATTCTGCCTAAATGTAGGAATGGGGAGTGGTAGCTAAGGAGATGCAGAAGAATTAAATCCAGATGGGGAAAATACTTCAGGTGGGGACAGAAGTATGAACAAGGTCACCACAAAGAGATAGAAACAAGTCAGGGTCACATGTCCTTCAGTGGACCAGTCTGGAGGGGCAGCACTACCAAGCCAAATACTGATAATGGGGATGAAGAGACCAATGATTGCCAGGCCAAGGATGCACCAGGTGGTGGGGGGTGTAGGACCCATAAAAGCAAGTAGGTAAATAAGGTGGTCTCAGAAGGAGCAAAATCTTGAAGGGTCTCTTGAAGGAAAAGATCTGAAATCTACTCACAAATGTCTCTAAGACTGTTTTGTTCCAGGCCAAGACCAATCTTTCAATAAACACTGAACAAATGACATAAAATGACAAGACAGACATGGGCCTGACATAAATAATGTTTAGTAATTCACACTTACTTTCATATTCCCATACTCTTAGAACCAAAACACATCAACAATGTCTAATAGTTCACATTTACTCTCACACTCCTGTACTCTCAGAACAAAAACACACTCTCACATAGCTCTCAACAGACCTGCTGGTGATCTAATGCCCTGGGGGTTGATCAGACTTCTGCTTCCACCCAAATGGTGGGAACCCCAGATTGATCATACCTTGCCTTAGACATCTCCTTGTGTAAGTACTTATTCCTGCATGGCAGTTCCTCCTGGTGTTTGATGCCTTGAAGACCTGCAAGGGGGGTCCAGAGGATTGGCAGCAACTACCAGGTACCTCCGAGTTCTTCCTCCCTAGGTGGTCTCAGTCAGGGAAATCCAGTCATCTCCACTAGTTTTCCTGAGGCTGTTAGAGAAAGCCTGTTAGAGAAAGGGCTCAAAAGCACCTGTGTGGGGCTGGGGAGGGCAGCCCACACCAAAAGCAGGTCACTCAAGTTCACAAAGGGTCCTGAGGTACCCTTTGGAGGAATTTACTCTATATTCATCTCTTTAGTCTGTGGAAAAACAACTTTAAAGTGTCTGAAGAGACAGCTCAGGGGAGTGTCTACATTAAAGGATGAAGAAATTATGTTAGAAATGATGGGAATACAAATCTAAAATACTATCTGCTCAAAACAACACAAAATCATGAATAACAATGAAAACACACATGATTGTGGACAAGATAAAAAGCAGAAAAACATACAAATCTAAATGGTGCATCTGAGGTTAAGACTTTCCACCAGCATTCTAGTGTTTATAGCAGCAGGTCAGCACAACATCAACACACACCTCTGAAAGCCTCCTGACAGGTCCTTTCCAGACAACAAACAAAACAAACAACTATATATTTCCACATCAGTCCACAGTAACAGATAAGGACAACAAAAAATGAACACAACAAACAGTTACCCTGAATGTCTGCAAACACTAGCCAAAAATAGATGTCTAAATGGCTTTTCTCCAGAGGTGCACTCATAGGTGAATTTAGGGGTGATCGTCAGCCAGTCTTCTGAGGGTGCTGAGTCCTCTGGGGGCCCTGGAATGTTTCCAGGGGGTGCCTCTCCTCAGAGGGCCTGCGATCAAGGAGACACTTTGTAAAAAGTATAAACTGACAGAACAAACAAGTCAGTTCCCTCACTCAATCATCACATTCATACACAGCAAAGTCCAAAACCCATCTGGAAAAGACTGAAAGCTGAATAGTCTTTGGAGAAGACTGCTACCCAGAAGACCCAGTCAGCTACTCCGAAACGGATCCGGGACCTAGCCAATCACTCCAGCATAGATCCAAACCTGAAGACCCTGTCGGCCACTCCAACATGGATCCAGCATCTGGCCAGCCACTCTGGCACAGATCCAACAGAGTCTCTTGGCTACATCTAGCCACTAAAGTGACTGCAGAAATAGAACTTACTGCTAAGATTTTAACCAGAAGACTCTATCAAAAAACCAATTAACCAGATAGCAACTTTAGGTGAGCTGTGTCTGAAGTCAGGGCTAGTATTAACCTGAGGCTGCAGAACTTCTCAGAGGTGTGACCCAACTACCGAGTACAGTCCACAAACCTGGCAGTCATTCAGTGGGGAGCACCCGAACCATCTCGCTGGGGGCCCCAGATGTTACTGAGTGCAAAAATAAAAGACCACCAAGGACTCCAATTAATTGATGCCAATGTAGGAGTCTTTATTTAAGTTGGCCAACAGACTGCCCCTCTACGTGGATACAGAGGGAACAGTACTGGCCATGAAGAGGGAAGGGTTTATGGAGGGTAAATTATCTATACTATCAGGGGCTATGTACAGTTTGGCAAGAGAGCAAGTTACCAACTTTTATGGCATTTCCAGTTATATAGCAGTTTACACAAGAGGGATAACAGAACAATTATATATGGAGGAAAATAGAACAATTTTATACTGGACACTGGGTTAGCTGGTTACAATAGCGCCAGTGAGGCAGCCGCCTTCCCATTGCTCATTATCTCAGTTTCCCATTTCTAATTTTTAACTTTCCTTACTTCCTTATGGGGGTATACTGGTATCAATTAAAGGGGGTCCCTTCACTTCAGAAATACCAGAATAAGATTTTATTAGTAATATTATTCCACAGACAATGTTTTCGTATGAGTGATCTACACACAATTTAAAATCACTGACTGATTTTACAGGGTCCTCAGAAATCCAAGGATTTTAAATTGATCTATCTAAACCCACCAGGGTAAACCAATTTGTTCCAACTAAATCCCCAGTCCAAGAAAAACAGGGTTTTTGAAAATAAGTTTAATATATGTGAAGAAAGGATCAAGCAATTCAGTTTAAAAATTTTTTAACTGAAAATTTTTTTAACTATAGATAATCAGTTCTCATTTCACAGATAAGGGAAACAGAGGCCAAGGTCAAGGAATTTCATCTACAGTTAGTGACAAATGCCTGAGATCTGAATTCAGCAATTGACAACAGCCATGTCATCGTTTATTCATTTATTCACCAAACATTTTGAGCATCCAACTCCCTCAGGCATCACATTCAGCATGAAAATATGGTAGAATCTTGGTCTTGGAGTATCACCCTATCTAATACAATGAGCAGATAAGTAAATAAAAGGTCATCTAAAGATTATAATTAATATGATAAGAGATATTAAGGAAGTGAGTGCAAAATACTAACGGTGTCCTAACATGGTTTACCTGAAAACCTCCCAGAGCAGGTGACATTTAGCAGGTCTTCTTAGTCACTTCCGTTTCTTAAATTTCTCTCATTTTCATATAAGTACTGGCTGAGATTACTTTGTATAAGAAAATTAATTGTTCTTCAAAGTGGTAGTATTCTTATCTATATATTTTTAGACTTTTAATATGCTCTTTGAATGAGATTCCAGAATCTACACCCCACTTGGCTCTATTAAAATATTTTATAAGTCTTTTCATTCACTAAATGTAATAGCATTTCTTTTAACTTTAATTAATTCAGCGATCATTGATCAATCTACCTCTTTCATAGGGTACTGATTATATAAAAGTCTTAGTTCATTTTGTGTAGTTTTCCAGAAACACCTGAGGCTGGGTAATTAATAAAGAAAAGAGGTCATTTGGCTCATGTTTCCGCAGGCTATACAAAAAGCCCGGTGCCCACATCTGCTTCTGTTCAGGGCCTCATGAAGCTTCCAATCATGAAGGGAGGGAAAGGGGATCAGTATGACATGAAGAGAGGAAGGAAGCAAGGGAGAAGTGGAGAGGAGGTGCCAGGCTCTTCTTAATAATCAGTCCTCACAGGAACTAAAAGAGCAACAAGAACTCACTCATTCCCATGAGGATGGCACCACACCATTCATGAAGGATCCACTCCCACAGCCCACACACCAAACCCACCTCCAACTCTGGGTATCCAATTTTCAAATTTCAACATGAGATTTGAAAGGAACAAATATCCAAATTATATCAGTCTGCTTTTTGGAAGAAAAACTTACCAAGAACATATATCCTTATGAAATATATTCTTCATTCATATTTGTTTGTTCTTCTACCTAACACCCACAAGCCATATAAATTCTAAGACAGAAAAAAATGAATCAAAAGTTCTCCTGTTCATGCCATTTGTATTTGGTTCCTCAGATTATGATGAGAGCGGTAGGAGCCCCATCTTTTCACAATATTCACACAGACAGTCAATCCTACGTAAATCTCTTCATTAGATGTTCTCAAAATATTTTCTCTACCTGAAACCTGAAACCCAAAGGCCTTCTAAGACATTAAAAGAAATTTAAAGTAACGAAGAGAAATAAAGAAGTGGAAGATGAGCTTCCCAAGTGGGCTAAATTAAGGCCTTTGGAGTTGACGTTTACATTGCATAGTTTTACAGATTTTGTTGTGGAAATGTGTTTGTTATTTAGAGTTTCATTTTGCTGTCTTGCTCCATAGTAAGAAAAGTCACACCATTTGCAAAACTGAGAAACTTATTAGGAACCTGCAGTGTTTGCCTGCTTTGGTTTTCACACAGTGGAGGCAACGTGAAATGAAGGATAACACTGCAGAGGGAAATGTGAAACACTTGCAAAAACTCACAGCTGGAGATGGCAACACCTAGGCTGTGAGGAAAGCATATCCCAGCTTAGCAACCTCCTTCACAAACAAAGGTAATTTAAAGTTTGGTTTTGTCTGAAAAAAATGGCACCTATTGTTAAAGTCTTAATTGTGGGTTGGACCTATACAATGCAGTCAAGAAAATTGCCCTTGAAAGTACCAAGACATGTTTTTATTCACTTTTTAATCAATCCAGTTTACTTCAAAGGGACTTTCTATCATCAAGTGGTTTTAAAATGCCAAGGATTTCTGCTGGTTCACTGGGTTGAAGTGAGAAAAGGCCGAACTAAGTCAAAAACTGTGTGGGGGTTTCATTTAATTCTTTATCAGGCATTTTTGCCACTACTTTAATTTTCAATCTGTAGTTTATTTTATTTTTGTTTTATTGTTAGGGATTTATTGAGGTTACAAAGAGCCAGATGACATTGATTGCATTTGTTAGGTAAAGTCCCTCTTGTAATTGTATCCCACCCCCAAAAGGTGTGTCACACACAATGAACCCCTACTGCCCTCCCTCTTTCCCTCTCTTTGCTTTCCCCACCATTATTTTTTAACAGGAACACTAGGAAAGCCTAGTTCAAAAATCACATCAAAAATTAATTAGATAAATAAGCTTCTTTGGAAAATGTAAATTGCAGGAAATCAATTAGATAGCAATTTTGAGAGGTACTATAGAGAACTACAGATGCAAGCTGAAGAGAGAAGCCAATGGATAACCAATGAATTAAACTGATAATTGAAGGAAAAATATTCTTAGAATAATATATTTAGTTTCTCATTAAAAAAAAACACTTCTCTAATATGAGTCTGTCCAAATGGCTCAAGCTAAGACAATGGCTGATGAGAATTCAACAAATGAACATTCTGAATCTCCTAATGATACTTATCTGTTCCACTGGGTTACAAAGTCTCCAATAAGAGGAACATATGCTCACAAGTGACAAATCCATATTTTTTGGCAAAGGAAAACTGTTTATCCTCCCGCCTCCTTTGGCTATTTCAGCCTCAGAATTTAAGATTGATATATCTTTCAAAGTGTCAAACTGATTCTTATATAATTCTTCTCATGTAGACCCTGATGTCTCCCTGATAAATGTTCTCATTAACAAAACTTTGACAAAGTCTGAAAGTTCTCCTACATTATTTTAGATAACTAATAGTAATATTTGAATAAATTTTCTCTGCTAAAAATTTCAAATGTCATATAAATGCCTGAAGATTTCTTTGATCATTAGCCCCAAGCCTGGTTCCTCCCACTTCCTACTCTTTGTATAAATTCTCTACTCTCTGTCTCTAGAATATACACATTATAATACATACATTTTGTGATCCTTGTGTTTTGTAAATGGGGTGATATTATACATACCTTTCTGAATTTTGCTGTTGCTCACTGATCAATGGGACATAAAATTCATCCATATTAATACAAACAGACTTGCTTCATTCCTTTTGATCAGATACATAGTATTCCTTAGGAATTTTACTACACAATGTATTTTGCTATTCTTCATTAAGTGATAATTAGCTTCTTTTTAAGTATTTTCTTTTATAAAAAAATCTTGAATGAGCATCTTTTCCCATGTCTCATTGGGCACATCTCAAAGGTTTTTTTCCAAGGTACAACAGACAAAAGAAATGTCTTGAGCTCTTAAATTTCAATGCTAAAATAGTAAAGGAGTAAAGGATAGCATAAAATGCATCTGTAAGAATAAGAGAAATAAAATTAAAACTTTCAAAAAAAATTACAGGTTTCTGGCTTGGAGCAGATTCTTAAAAGTCAGAGTTTCTTGAGTTCAAATCCTAGTTCCAGATTCAAATTGAAAATAATCCAAGTCACCTTGAAAATGAATGGCAAAATATGTAAGAAAATGCCTAAGAAATAATATATAGCTGGTGGAGAAAAACTAAGGCAGGTCTAGATGTATCAATAGAAGAGTGTGACTTTTTTTTTTTTTTCAGAATAGTGAGAAGGGAGGGGTATAAGTGTTTTGGTCACATGAATTGCTTTTGTGCTTTTTGAATCAGGAGTGTGCCTATCACCCAGATAGAGTTCAGTTGTACCCAGAGATATGGTATCACTCTACCCATCCCCTCTTCACCTTTTGATTTCTGTTAAGTTTTACTCCCATCTATGCACATGAGTGCTGGTCTGTTAGTTCCAATTTAATGATGAGTACATGGTACATGTGGTGTTTGTTTATCCATTCTTTAGATACTTCATGTGGGATAATGATCTCAGTTTCATCCAAATTGTCACAAAAGAGATTAAGCCATCTTTCTTCATTACTGAGTAGTATTCCATGTGTGTATATGTATGTACATTTATGTCTCACATTTTGTTAATCTACTCACAAATTGATGGACTCTTGGGTTGACTCCACATCTTGGCCATTGTAGGAAGTAACATATAGTAATTGAATAGCTAGCAAAGATCTAAAACACACAGCTGACTGAAATGTACATCATTATTGAAAAATCATACAATAGGGTGGAGGTCTTGGTGTGTGACACACCTTTCAGGGGCAAGACACAATTAAAAGAGGGACTTTACTTAACAAATGCAATCAGTGTGACCTGGTTTCTTGTTCCCTCAATGAATCCCAAACAATAAAAAAAAATCATATAATAGAACTCAGTTTTCATGATAAATAATGGCATCAATAAGATAAAACAATATAAAAGATCACCTCTTTAGCTGATAGAATTCTAATAGTTTATACAACTGGCCTAAGAAAGTTCCCTGAATGGCATTATGTCTTACATTTATTGACTATCTAATACATGCTGGGAAATTTAATAGGAGTTATTGGACAGAGAAGAAAAAAAAATCAGGTACAAATAGCACTCTACAATCTTAGGCTTTATTAAGTGGCTAGAACACGTTCACTAATTATTAGATACAATGGGCCAAAACAAAAGTGAACCCATGTGAAGTCCAGCCTTGATAAGGATCAGGTGAAACATGCTGTAGTAAAGCTTTCATCAACAAGAATAGTTACTTTTCAACTTTTTCTCAGGCTACCTTCACCATTGCCTCTGGTCCCTGAACCACCTGCAGCTTTTGACACTTTTTTTTGCTTAACTTCATGAGGCACCTCCTCATTAATTCCATAAAAAGCATCTGCCAGCCCCACAATGTAGTCACTTGGCTCCTCACAGGAGCTGCCCTGTGTAGACTCTGCTGTTCTCAGGTACATAGGTTTGTTCCACTCTAGCCATAAAAAATATTAGCTTCTAAAAACTCAAATCAATTCCAGGTGGGGAGAGGGAGAAGCGAGGGGAGAGAGGGAAGGAGTGAGAGGCATGGAGGTGCTCCCACTACATGGGCACAATGTTAGGGCGTATGGCACACCTCTTGGGAGCAAGACACAGTATAATAGGGACTCTACCTAACAAATGCAAACATTGTAACCTATCTCTTTGTACTCTCAAATTAAATTTAAAAAAATTATTAGCTTTGACATAACCATAATCCAGAGTAGACTTAATCATGACCATACGCTGCAACAATCAATCACCTGAATTAAACTGATTACTTCTGTTGCTGTTCATAAGGAATTCTAAAGTAATTGTCAGTTATGTAACATAAGTACATACATTATATGTGTGCATCCATTATACATGTATAATTTATATATGCATTTATAAACACATATATTAAAATATACAGTTTATGTTGTCAGGCTTCCTGGGTGCTTATTAGCACATGAAGGGAAAAGTAATTTGTGGTGTTCTTTATCTGTCTGGTCTACATTTGTTAGCCTCCTCCTTAAATATGTATAGCCCCAAAACATTTTTCCTATTTAGTTCCACTGAATTACCAAGTAGAAAAAGTGGAAAAAATAGTACAATTACACTTTCTTGTTCCTTCTCTTTTCCAGGTTCAGCCTCTAAGTCCTGTTCTGACTCTCTTTACCACAAATAAAGACACAACTGTCTAAAGTAGTCACCAGAAGGTCTATTAAGAGTTAAGAAAATGGCCATTTTGGAGACATATTCTTTCACTCTCTGATTTCTTTGACTAAACACAGAATTCAGAGGCAAGCCAAATAAAAAGTGAGAGAAAAATCAACACATCTAGATATTGAAATCTACTGAAGAAGTGAGAAATCTTTGAGTATGTGCTCTAAAATTAGATCTGGCATTGAATGCCTTTACTTTCTCAAGTGTGGATACTTTGACCAAGTTCTTCTTATACTGAATAATTCAACATGAAGGCCATCTTATTGAGATGGTCATGGCACATTATCTGCAGTTGCTGTTACTACAGAGACTCTTATAAAAGATGATCAGCAGAATTATTTAATCCATAAGAAAAATTAAATGAAACTACACTTCATTGGAATGTTGAGATTAGGTCACTGAACACTGAAGTGGATTCATGGAGATCATCTTCAAAGTGTAGTCCTTGGACAACCCTCATTAGCATCAGTTGGACACCTATTATAAATATGTATATGAATTCTTAACCCAGACCTAATGATTCAGAAACTCTGGGAGTAGAGCCCAGCAATCTGTATTGCCAGACCCTCAAGGTAATGCTAATTTACACCTGTGTTTGAGAACCACTGGTCCAGACAGTTTCATACTTGGGAGGTGAAAAAGCTGAACTCCATAGAGTTCAAACAAGTTGCTGAAATAGGTCACAAGAACAAGGTGAAAACCTAGCACAACACAAAGTAGGGTTGCTATTGGAATACTAGAGAACCTCCACCTCAGGTCTCAGTACTTTATTTAGTCAAAGTCTTGAGAGGAATTATTTGGCATATTCAAATTAGAATGATTTTTTTTTTTACACAGGTATTGTGAGTTGTAAGGAAACCACAAGGGGTAGTGCAGAAGCCCAGAGCTATTAACAGTGGAAAAAATGAATATTTATAGGCTTAAAAGGGCTAAGGGACAAGGGGAACAATTCATGTAGAGAAGGGAGTATACAGGCAGCCTCTACAGGCAAAGAATGGGGAGGAAGAGAAAGTGGTGAGTGAATTTGGAAGGGCAATTGGAAAATGCTTGAGACAACATATAATCAAGAATGGATAGCAATTCCTAGGATTGACAACAAATACCTGGAATTCATTACCCTCTTCTGTTCTCCAGCTACTTTCTTATTAAGAAGGGGGGGGGGAACACCCAAACCACCCAGCAGTCAAAAAATTAATTATATTTAATTGGTATTTTTCTCACAATGATTGTTCTTCCTTTTTCAATAATAGAACACCAAGATTTTAGTTGGGGCTGTAGCCACTTGGAAGATAATATCGTATATTCTCACATGCAGGTAGGTATGCAATGTCACTAAGTTCTGGCCAATAGTACATATTTATTAAATACAAATGGTGTCTATAAATTCAGGAAAATATTCTTAAAGATTGTCCTTCAAGGTTACTGTGAATTCAGGCAATCTTGAATCATGAGCCATCTTGGATCACAAAGTAACCTTGAGAAAGATGCCACATACAGTACAGCAACAAGCTGGAAGGAGGGTGTGTCCCTGACACCATGGAACACTAAACCAGCTGCAGGTTGACTGTCTCTCCAATTCCTAAATGGAAGAGGTAAATAAACTTTTATATTCTTTAGCCAGCATTATTTGGGGCTTTCTATTATCAGCTGAATCTAATTATAACCATCATAGTCTATACATACTAAATAGTAAAATCAGCAAAGGCATGTTATTGAATTAAAGGAAAGAAGCAACAAAATGCAGCATGGGAGGGAGGGCAATTGGTGGGATCTCACCTAATGTGTACAATGTGAGGGTGCTCAGCATGACAGCTGTGTGAAGGGCTCAGCTACATCTTGAACTTCACCTTAGAAATAAAAACAATATAACCTAAACATGTGTACCCTCATATTAATTTGCAATTTTTTTTAAAAGAAAAAAATGCAACATGTGACCTTGTATGTATTATTTACAGGTAATATGTTTATTTATACACATCCATTGACAAAGTTTTAGAAATAAACACCCAGAAAGGTCATAACCATAGTTAAAACTAGAGAGCTGATGGGGGAGTAGTTTTAAGGATGGAGGTTAACAAATAATTTTACTTTATGTATAATAGAAAATATACACTCAAAATTAGGTATGAAATTAATATTTTTAAAAATATTAATGTACTACTTTAATGTACATCTTTGGCAGGGCACAGGTTCATGATTTTGGAGAACTTTGACCTTGCTAAGCTCTAAATTTAAAACCTTATGCTTTCCAGAATAAAGAGAAGCTAGGAGCTTGGTAATATGTTTGAGTCTCACTATGGTTTTTGTAATTGAACCATAGTATCCCAGGTACTGTGATTAGAGGAGCCACGGAATCATGAAGAACCATGTACTTTGGCTGCATGATTTGCAAACTTGTGGAAGAGCAATCAGGGACTGATGTGTACAGAGTTATGAGTTCCTTCATGTTCATATGGATTACACACCAGGTTGTCTTGGATCAAACCCAGAAATACAGATAAGTAGCAAGAGAGCTCATGGTATAAAATATTATCTGGTTATGAATCCAGTGATCAAGCATATGTTGTCATGTGGCTTACATTAAGGGAAAGAAAGTCTTTCTATCAAGTATCAGATTAGTGACTTTGATTTTGTATTACCCCAGGAGAAACACATTTGAAAACAGCACACAGAATTGTCCTGGTCTAGACATCTCTAGAATGTCTGTCCCCACAAAAAAAGATAAGTGGAGGGTTCTTGATGGAAGAAATACCCAGGATATGGCTCTTGAGAACTACCCTGAATCTTGGTGCCTACTACAAGAATAACATAGACTTATAATTAGAAGACCCAATGAATCCCAAAGAATCATGGTAACATGGCAACCCTTGGAACAATGGGCTGAAGAACTAGGTCACAACTCTGTCTGGCAGTGGAACAATGTTATTTCTGAATCTGGCACCTGGGCCTGGTTAAGAAAAGATTTCCCTGGAAAGAGAGGATTAGAGGTTGCACATTTATGTGGTTTACTATGAGTTTTAATAATAGAGGATGTTACTATTCTTGTGGTAGTAATGTATTAAAGCATTACAAAAGAAAAATGAAACAAGAAAAACAGATGTGGAAAAAAAATCACAAATCACAAACCTTGTTAACCAGTCTGATGAAAACATTTCAAATTGTATATAAAACCAGCACATTGTACCCCATGATTGAATTAATGTACACAATTATGATTTAATTTTTAAAAAAAGTAATAGGAGAACACTTATAAAGGGTGGGTAGATATGATGAGGTTGAAATATTGATCAGAAAGAAATCTAAGGAAAGCCATAGTCTAGCCAAAAGAAATAGGTGTTAAATTACTAAATTTAGGAGTAATTTATCTAAATGAGTCATAACTTGTGGTGGAACAGAGACAAAATGAGGAAAGAAAATATCTATCATTCTAATCCCAAGAGAATAACCAGATAACATTAAGAGCTTTGTGTATATCTCATTTTTAGTTGCCAAAAACATAGGATCCTTACTTTATATAAATGACATTAAAGTGTAAAAAATACAAATAAGTATTTTATTTAATGGCTGACACACAGTTAACTTCCCTTTGGAGGAAGATCTTGGAGGGACTTGTGCTACAAGACAAATAATGATGATGTCAAAATTCCCTGATAATGTCAGGGAAATGTCCCAACCCTGACCTAGGTGTAAGAAGGGTTCTTGCATCTGGGGCTGGGAAGAACTTCCAAAATCTACATATCTCTTGCTTCTACTGATTTCTGGATTCTACTAGTTGGTATCAGAGTCAAGAAATACATCATTTAATGCCATGCTTACATTGTGTCACTAGTTCTTTCAAGCCTTAATGCTTAAAAGGAAATCCTCAAAATCAAGAACAAGTTTTACAAAAGGCAGGTGCTCATTTAGTTAGTTCATGTAGCCAGGGATAGGATTGTTCTTCCTGGACTTCTATCACTCCAGATGTCTATACCTGCCCAGAATGAAGAGTAGGATCACAAGCCAATAATTTTTGCACAGACATCTTCAGAGACTAATTCCACCCAAGACTGCTCCTGAGAATGAAAGATCAAGGGCATCTTTAAGGAAAACATTTCATATCACAATCCATTGCCTACCATGTTCAAGTCTCTTTTATCTTAACCAAGCAAAATAAAATAGTCTGTAACCATAAAAATACATCCTGAATACATTCTCTAATAAGGTACATACCTAAATACTACTGGTGACTAGTGTACTGCCCTACAGGCATCCTAAGAGATAGTCTGAGGGATCTGATAACCAGGGTTACAGAAATTATATCCTACAATTTAGGAAGTGGTACTTGACACCACTGCCTGGGCTTTTAATTTGGCAAACCCATAGTTTTTAACTCAAGTTACCACTACCTTGTTTCCACCATAATAATTCACCATTCCCTGTTGCATCTGGCACTATTCAACAAACACTTCCACCTATCACATCAGCAGTTGGCCCCTGCCTATGTTAGAGGATACCTCTGAAAAAGTCATGAAAGAAGTACTGGAGTATTACAAATACCACCATGGAATAAAACTAAAAATCAATTCTAAGGGAAACACTCAAATCTACACAAAGTCTTGGAAATTAAACAAACTGTTTGCCAAGTGATCCTTGGTTCAATGATGAAATTTAGATGAAAATCAAAAGATTTCAAGGTATAGCAAGATGGTGACTAGAGACATCTCTAGCTGGTTATTCATGGTAAGACAGAGGAAAGTGGAATTCAGCATCCTCTGGCTGGGGGAATCTGCCCAGAAACATAACTCCAGAGGCACAAGGAAGCAATGGGAGACTTCAGGAACCAATGATGAGGTCTAGAGCTGAGAAAAACCAACTGGAAGGCAGGTGCTGGTTACAGGCAGAAGCCAGCCAGTCAGCTTGCTCTCTGTGGAGTTCTGGGGGATGAGAAAGGGCTGTTCTGTAGTATTTTGATTTTAGAGTGGGCTGTTTGCGAAGCAGTGAGTAGAATGAAACTGCATCCAGCAGCTGAGGTTAAATAGTAGGTGGGGTGGCTGGGTTGGCTGCTGGCTACATACCACCATTGTGAAAATTGCAGAAGGAACTGTCCACAGGGTTCTAGTGCATGGCAGGCTCTGACACACCTGCTGAGCTCCAGAAACCATCCTTGGGATGTGCTGAGTGGACCCCACACCCACCAGAAGGGCTGCTTTGTTGTCAGGGACACTGTCTGACAGGCCTCCTGGGAAGACTAGTGAGAGGTTTGGGGCCCCAGTCCTGTGGGGACTGAATACTGATGAAGCAAACAGGCTGGATTGAGGGCAAAGAAGTCAGGAAGACAAGATCTGGTCTCCTTTGCAAGTAAAGAGTGATTCCAACCCCCATCATATACAGCAAATCCAACATGTATTCTCTGTCCCCTAATACCACAGCACCACATGATGTCCAGGAAATACATTGCAATAATCTATACACATACATACAATATATATAGTTTTACATTTTTTGCTTCTTTTAAAATTTTTTCTTAGTTTTTTCTTTTCTTTTTTTCTCTTTTGTTGTTTTTGTTTAGTTTTTTTGTTTTTATTTTAATTTTACTTTTTTAAGAGCAAAGGGTCCTCCATTTTTGTTTTAGTTTTTCACTCTTTTTATTTATTTTTTCTTTTTATTTCTCTCTTTGCTCTCTCTTTTGGTGCAGATTTGTCAACTTTTCTCATCTATCCCACATACATTTCTCATGCAACAGGTAAGATATCTCTTTTTTCTTTGTTACTTTATACAATTATATTTTTAATTTTTTATCTATTTTTATTATTTTTTCATTTTCTTTCTCTTCTCTGGGGGCTGGGGGTCCTGGTCGTGGTCTGATGGGGGGTCACAGCATTGGTCTGGCTGAAGGAGGCCACGAACTCACAGTCACGGTTGTCCTTCTAGCTTTGGCGTGTTGAAAGAAGGTATTGGTAGGTTTTTTCTGAGACATACTGCTGATTTATTTTTATATTTGGCATAGGTGGGGTCTTGCTTTTGCCTAGGCTGCTAAGGCACTCCTGACTTTGAGGGACCACCAAACCCAGCCCTCCCAAAGTCCTAGAGTCACAAGTGGGAGTAAAGCACCCTACCAAAACATCACCAATTCTCCTGTTGCTTTCCTTTTCTGTTATTGTCCTTCTTCTCTGTTTTCCTTCAATTTATTCCTTCCACCACCCCCCTCTTTTATTTTCTTTATTATCTTTTTCTTTTCCTTCTTTCTTCTTGCTCTTTACCCTTCTCTTCTTTTTGGCCTCACACCAAAAGGCCACTTCAACACCTAAGCTCTTAGACAAGATAATTAAAGTGAAAAAGGTAGTGAGAAGAAAAAAGTAGGGGAAGTAAGTGAACAAGAAGAAAACACACATGAGGAGGAACCAATGGAAAATTCTGGCAACATGAAAAGCCAGAATATAACAACCTCACCCCCACCCAAGGGATCACAAGGTAGCTACTACAGAGGACTCCATGTATAAAGAAATAATGAAAATGACAGAATGAGAGTTAAAGATATAGATGGCAAAAACAATAAAGGAAATTGATGAGAAAGTGGAAAAACAGAACCAAAAATGGACAAAAGATATGAAAAATATAGAAAGGATATCATGGAAATTAAGAACTTAAAAGAAATAATCAAGGAACATAACAGTGCAGTATCAGATTAGACCATGAAAAAAACAGAATCTCTGAACTACAGGATAAACCTCTTAAGCTAACCCAGGCAATTAAAGAGGCAGAAAAGAAAAGAGAGAAAGCAGAACATTTGCTCAGAGAATTACAGGCATCATGGAGTGTTCAAACATATAAATTATAGGTATCCCTAAAGGAGAAGATGAATGTCCCCAAGGAATGGCAGCTCTACTGGGAGATATCATAAATTAAAACTTTCCAAATATCACTAAAGATTCTGAAACACTCCTTTTAGAGGCATATCAAACCCCAGGTCCTCTCAACACAAATAAAGCTTCTCCAAGACACATTGTCATGAACCTGTCCAAAGTCAGGACAAAAGAAAAAATTCTGCAAGCAGCCAAGAATAAGCACCAATTAATCTATAGGGACAGATCCATCAGGGTGACAGTAGACTTCTCAGATGAAACTTTCTAAGCCAGAAGTGAATGGCCGTATAACTTTAACCTTCTTAAATAAAACAATTTTCAGCCAAGAAGACTGTATGCTACCAAGCTAAGCTTCAAAATCAATGGAGAAATAAAATCTTTAACTGACATGCAAACACTGAGAAAATTCTCCACAACAAGACCACTTCTATAGGAAATACTTAGACCTATTCTCCACACTGAACATCACAATGGACCACCAGCAAAGTAAATGCCCACAAACTAAAGGACAAAACCTAGCTTCCATAATGGCACAAATGATAAAACTACACAAAGGACTGTCACAAAATAAGATAAATAGAACTTGGCCATATTTATCAATTCTCTCAATAAACGTTAATGGCCATCCATATGCTGTCTCCAGGAAACACACCTAACATTGAAAGTTGAAGCAAGTGTCAGGGTAAAGGGCTAGAAAACAATATTTCAGGCAAATGGAAACCAGAAGAAAGGTGGGATCACAATCCTTTTTTCAGATACAAGTTAACTTAAGGCAACTAAAGTCAAGAAAAAAAAAAGATAAGTCACTTCATACTGGTCATGGAAATAATACATCAAGAGGACCTTTCAATTCTAAATATTTATGCTTCCAGCTTAAAGACTCCCATATTTATAAAATAGACATCGATTGGTATGAGCAATATGGTAACATACAACATCACAATAGCTGGGGACTTTAATACCCTTCTGATAGAATTAGACAGATAATATGAATAGAAACTAAACAAAGATACAAGGGATTTAAACATGCTCCTAGAATAAATGGGCTTAATAGACATATACAGAACACACTATCCCAAAGCTAAGGAATATATGTTCTCATCAGGCCATGGAACACAATCAAAAATAGATCATATCCTTGGTCACAAATCAAACTTCAGCATAATTAAAACAATAGGAATTATACCTTGTGTCTTCTCAGACCACAAGGCAATAAAGGTGGAACTCGACTCCAATAAAAATTTTCATTCTCACACAAAAGCATGGAAATTAAACAACCTTACGCTGAATTACATTTGAGCAAAGGAAGAGATAAAGAAATAAATTATTACACTCTATAAGCATAAAAATAATGAAGCTACAAGCTACCAAAACCTATGGGATACTACAAAAGCAGTCCTAAAAGGGAAAATTATTGTATTAGATGCCTACACCCAAAGGAAAAGAAAGAAAGCACATCAACAACCTAATGAATCATCTTAAGGAAATGGAAAAGGATGAGCAATCTAATTCCAAACCCAGCAGAAGAAAATAAATAACCAAAATCAAATCAGAAATAAATGAAATTGAAAACAAAAGGATCATTCAGAAAAATCAATGAAACAAAAAGATGTTTCTTCTAAACGTTAAATAAAATTGATAAGCAATTGGCTAGATTAAATTGAAACAGAATAGTGAAATCTCTAATAACCTAAGAAACAAAAAAGAGGAACCAACAATAAATACCACTGAGATGCAGGAGATTATCTCAGACTACTACAAAAAACTCTACACCTAGAAATTTGACAGTATGGAGGAAATGGATCAATACCTAGAATCATACCATCTCTGTAGACTTAACTATAAAGAAATAGATCTCTTAAACACCTGGAATCATACCTTCTCTGTAGACTTAACCAGAAAGAAATAGATCTCTTGAACAGACCAATATCAAGCAATAAGAATGAAGAAACAATATAAAACCTTCCAACGAAAAAAGCCTGGGAACAGATGGCTTCACAGCAGAATTCTATCACACTTTCAAACATGAGCTTTTACCTATCCTGCAGAATCTATTCCAAAACACTGAGAAGAAAGGAAGCTTCCCCAACATGTTCTATGAGGCAAATATCACCCTGCTACCAAAACCAGGAAAGGACCCAATGAAAAAGGAGAACTGCAGACCAATTTTACTAATTAATATTGATATAAAAATACTCAATAAAATCTTGGCCGGTAGACTACAGGTACACATGAAAAAAATTATATATCACAATCAAGGAGGCTGCATCCCAGGGATGCAGGGCTGGTTTAATGTATGCAAATCTATAAATATTATTCACGATATCAATAACAAAAACTAAGATGATATGATCCTCTGCATAGATGCAGAAAAAATAGTTGACAAAATTCATCATCTTTTTCAAACAAGAACACTTAAGAGTATAGGCCCAGGTAGCACATTTCTTAAACTAAAGCCATCTATGACAAACTGATAGCTAACATCACACTGAATGGTATAAAACTGAAGGCTTTTCCACTTAGAACAGGAACCACACAAGATGTCCTCCTCTATCACCACTACTATTCAACATAGTGCTAGAAGTTCTGGCTAATGCAATCAGGCAAGAGAAAGATATAAAGGGCATACAAATGGGGGAAGAGAAGATCAAACTCTCCCTCTTTGCTGATGACATGGTCTTATAATACCCCCCAGAGACTTAACCACGAGATTCCTGGAAATGATCAAGAAATACGGTAATGACTCAGGATATAAAATCAATGTCCACAAATCAGTAGCTTGTGGATGTTTTCTCAGTTGCTCACTGGAAGTGGATAGGAATCTTTCTACAGATCTTTGACTTTCTCTTGCAAGGAATTGACCCACTGACAGATTTTTATTTGGTATATCAGTTTTTAGAAGGTGAATGAAGAGCTTCCAATTCCACCATGTTGGTGATTTCACTCCTCAGATTTTTTTTTTAACCTTTCTGACTTGACACCTGGTAGATAAAACTCTGAAAAGCAGACAAGTTTGCAAACTACATGGTCCAGAGAGTCTCAAATCTACATTTTGGAGCCCATAGCTCTATAATTTGCCAGGTCTCCCCACCTCTCAGGTGGTAGCAGCAGCATTTCAGTCCACTTTGTGCTCTAAATACCCCTAGGAAGAGAGTTTCTCCTTGAAAAATGTAAAGTCAAAACTATGCTTTCCACATTAATATTTTTTGTGTTTTGAAAAACTTTGATTTTAAATTTCCAATCCTTTAATATTTAAAAATAATATTTTCTTTCCTTGTGATGTAAATATTAACAAAGGAAAGCTTTTAAAATGCCAATATTTTAATGAAGTTAGATAAAGCCCACAGCAAAGAAAAGAACTAGAATTGAAGACACTTGAATAAAGCCAACACAACTTCGTTTGAAAGATGAGGATCAGTTAAGTCCGTAACTATCAGCTTGAGAGAAATAATAAGAAAACTGTCATGCTTGGGTATGTAGAAAATAGAACATGAAACCTTTGCCAAGTAGAGATGTGGGATCCCAATTCCCTTTCCCTGTGTGGCATGGAACTTCTAGCTAAATAACTTACAACATGACAGGACACTGGGGAAATGTTGGACAATTACAGTAACAAAGATTAAACCTCTAAATAAGGAAACTTACCTTAGCCCAAATTATATGAAAACCTCTTGGGAAACAGCTTTTAATTTCATGTTTGAAAGTTAAAAGTAATGAGAATCAGCAAATCAAAGAAACTGAAAAATTCACACCTCAATTACTATAAATTATACAACAATAAAAAAGACACTCCAAAGTGTCACTCCACTCCAAGACACTCCAAAGAAACATTAATATTATAAACATATAAAAAGAAAATTTGATCAAGTAATAAAAGTTTAGAAATGGAAAATATCTACTTTGAAATAATGTCCATAAATAGTTTACATAGAAGATTATATAGAAATAAAAATAGGATTAGAAAATATATCTTGGAAATTACTAAAAAGGTGGCTCAGAGAGATAAAGAAATGGAAAATGTAAAAGAAAAACTTGGAAAGATATTGAAGATAAAATGATATACTTCAATATGATAGTTCTTTAAGCATAATACAGAACATGAGACAGCTTCTCAGAACTGGGAAAATAAGGAATCTTGAGAACAAAGGTGCATCACAATTCCTGAATTAAAAATAAAATAAAACAATTTCACAATTGGGCATATCATAATGAAAATGTAAACCTTCAAAGATGCAAAGAGAATTTCTAAAGATAGAAAGATAGATGACCTACGAAGTGCTAACAATAAGATTGAAAGTAATCTACTCATTGTCAAAAGTATATTTCATAAGACTATAAAAGCATCTGAATTATAAGGGAGAATAATGTCTGTCTAGGACTTTGTATGAATCTGAGCTATCATTTTATAGTGTGAGTAATAAGACTTAAATATTTTTAAGGGGTACAAGTGTTTTAGTTATATGGATACCTTGTATAATAGGTGATTTCACTCCTCAGATTTTTTTTTAACCTTTCTGAAGATCCTCTTACCAGTTAGTGCAGAGAAAATGAAGAATAAACACCTATACTCAGCCTCATCATAAAGGCAGAAAGAAATGGGGCACATTCTAACACCCAAACTTTCTAGTTACATTTAAAGAGTCTTACTCCTTTCACATAATTCTTAGGGTTCTAACAATCCAGGGGTCCACCAAAAGCAAAGACAGTAGTCTGGAAAAAAATGCAAAAATTATGTTGGCATCTTAAAATCTTTGGCCAGACTTGGTGAAAATCTTTCCCTATACAAGTCCTCCTAAAAATATATAAATAGGTAGGTATACTATTTATTATATAGAAACCAACACAGGGAATCAAGGAATATGAAGAAGCAGGAGAATATGTAACAAATAAAAGATGAGTAAGTCTCCAGAAACCTACTCAATTGAAGTAGAGTTTTGTGAATTACCTATAGGGAATTCAAAATAGTAATCTTAATGATTCTCAGTGATGGCAATCCAGTCAGGCAAGAACAAACTGAGAATTTCAACAAAGAGATAGGAAGCATACAAAAGTACCAAATGGAAATAATAAATTCAAAGAATGCTATAATTAAACTGAAAAACTCAATAGAAAGTTTCGACAACAGACTAGATAAGGCCAAAGGAAAGATCAGTGAACTTGAACTTAAAGGTAAATAACTAGAAATCATCTAATCTGAGGGGCACAAAAAGAAAAAATAAAGAATGAAGATAGCATAAGAGATCTATTGAACATCATCTAGCAGAACAACTTATTAGTTGTTATTATTACATTATTAGTGTGCCAGAAGGAGAAGAAAGAGAGAATAAGACATGAAATATATCCAAATGAATAATGGGAGAATACTTCTATACTCTGGGAGAGGAATAAAAAGAGAGATCCAGGAAGCCCATAAGGCACAAAATAAAATGATTCCAAAGAAACTCACACCATTATACATCATAGTTCAAGAAAAAAAAAAAAGAGAATTAATGGCAGCAATAGAAAAGTGAATCACTACACATAAGGGAAACTCCTGTGAGATTACCAGAGAATTTCTGAGTAGAAAATTTGAAATCCAAAAAGGAATAGGGTAATATGTTTAAAATCCTGAAAGAAAAAGACTGTTAACTAAGAATACTGCACCCAGCAATGTGATATTTCAAAAATGAGTAATAAAGACTTTCTGAGACAAACAAAAGCTAAGATAGTTTATCAACACTAGAACTGCATTACAAAAGAAAAAAATGGATAAATGCAATTCTTCAAACTGAAAAAGAAGATGCTAACATATAATCATACAAAAGTATAAAATTCATGGGTAAAAGTAAGTACATTGTCAAATACAAAACACTTTTATTCTGTAACTTCAGTGGGTAGATCAATTATATCTTTAGTGTAAAGGTCAAAAGTCAAAACTATGATATGAAATTATCATAATTATGTGAAATTATGATAATTTCCTACAGGATACATATTATCAAAAATGTAAAGTATGACACCAAAATCAAAATAAAATATGGTTTGTGTACATAAACAAAATCAAGCTGTTATCAGCTTAAATTAATTTCATGTAAGTACAAGATATCGTAAGTAAATCTCAGGGTAACTATAAAATAAAACTTATAACAGATACACAAAATATGAAAAGAAAACATACAAATGGCCAACAGTCATGTGAAAAAATACTCAGCATCACTAATTAGGGAAATGCAAAGAAAAACCATAATGAGATACCATCTTACCCCAGTCAGAATGGCAGTTACTAAAAAGGCAGGAAAAAACGAATGCTGGCAAGTATGCAGAAAAGGGGGAACTTTTATACATTGGTGTGAATGTAAATTAGCATAGACAAAAACAGAATATACCTGCCATCAATCCAGCAATCCCAAAACTGGGCATATATCCAAAGGAAAGAAAATTAGTATGTGAAAGAGATACTGCATTCTCTTAGCACTATTCACAATAACCAAAATATGGAATCAACCTAAATGTCCAGCAACAGACAAATGGACAAAGAAAACGTAGTATACACAATAGAATATTATTCAGCCACAAAAAAGAAAGAGATCATGTCATTTGTGGCAACATGATGAACCTGGAAGATACCACATGAAGTGAAATAAACCAAGCACAGAAATTCAAATACTACACGTTCTCACTCATATGTGGGGGGCTAAAATAATTGATCTCATAGAGGTAGAGTAGAATAGTGGTTACCAGAGGCTGGGAGGAGGAGAGGTGAATGGAGTATAGGGAGAAGTTTTAACTGGTACAAAAATCACAAGATGGGAGGAGTAAGTTCTAATGTCCTACAGCACAGTACAGTGACTCTAGCTAACAATATTCATTGTATATCCCAAAATAGCTAGGAGAGATGATTTTGAAAGTTCCTAACACAAGCAAATGATAAACATTTGAGGTGATAGACATGCCAATTGCTCTAGCTGGATCATTACCCATTATAATCATGTATCCAAATATCACATGTACCCCATAAATATGTACAATTATTATGTACCAATTAAAACTTTTCCAGAGACTTCTATAAAGAAAGGTAAATCCCTGTTAAAAAATACATACACCACAATCTTTTTACAGTCATCATACTTCATGATACAGGAAGAGAAATTTGAGGGGCAATAAAACCAAAAAATAAAGCCATATAAAGTGAGTCTACTTGAAACAAAGTCTGCCGCCCAATTTTTGTTCTTACAGTGCCACCTACTTAACTTGAAACAAGTCTGAAAGAAAAACACCGTTTTCTGGACTTTGGGGGCTACAGTATTTTACAAGTAGGACCTTTCAAAAAGCTAGGATAATAATGCCGTTTTTAATTGACAGTCTTGTTTATTCTGTTCATGAAGTAAAAACTGGTGTAATCTAGTTCTCTTTAGTCACCCTTAAAGGATCATCTTCCTATATACTTTTGTCTTTATGGAAGGCCTTCCCCCTTGTGAGACAGGAATAGCTTTAAGATTTCAAAATATATTTCTGATTTGGAAGAAATAGCAAGGAAAGTCTAGGTTCATTTCATCTAATCAAAAACAGTGATCAGTTTATAGACACCATAGAAATGTCAATACCCCAGGAATGTGTGAAAGCCCAAATCTAATAAATGATGTATCTTCTGTTCAACCAAGACTCACCTAATACCCATAATTTAATCTTTATGAAAGATTTAATTTAGGACAGACTTCCATTCTTCCATTCTTTCCTTCCCCTAATTCAGTGAACAAATGCATTAGTCAGCAAGACTAAGCCTTCTAGGGTGAAATGTCTCATGTTTCCAACCATTCTGTTTCATTTCCAGAATATTAATAAAACATTTAGAAATGATTTTAAAGATGATAAGATATACCCCTTTAGAAGAAAAGTAGATTAGGGCTTCCAGCATGCTCATTACTAATGACACTCATTGAAACAGTATCTTAAAAGCATTTCCTTCTTAAGTTGTAGTCATCTTAGAAAGGCTTTTCAGGGAAACACTCCCACTGAGGGGCCTACAGAAAGAGTCTAGCAATCACACCAACCCTCCTGTACAAAGAATAAAAGAAATTCAGGGTTTTGCTATGCAAAGAGAGAAAAGTCAATCAGTATCTGCTGACTTAATCATGAATTCAGTAGTGATGAAGATATCACTTAAAACAAACTACTCGGACAGTCTTTAAATATTTTTTCAATTACTCCTGTTGTCAGCTGAAATTTTAGCTCCAGATGTTGCTAGCTGATAGTCCCATCTGCCTTGAGTGTGAGTGCTTTATTTTTTTTGTGATCAGTCCAGTTTTGCACATGTTTCCTTTTCCTTAAAAGTTATCCAGGGGAAAAAAGAGAAAAAAAGAATACAACCAGGCACAAGGAAGACTGCTGGCTCAGCAGCTGCTGAAGTAGCAGGCTGACCTTCTGGAACACTGATGCTTTATTTTCTTTCCTGTCCAGGAGAGGAGGAGTAACCAAAGAATGCCATTCTGAGTCATACAGAAACTGGCAGGGCCCTTGTCTTCCTGGAACTTAGATTCTCGTGGAAGAAATACGGACAATTAGCAGGCAGCAAATAAATCATATCAGATAATAATAAGTGTTGGGAAGGGGGGAAAGTAAGGTATTGAGACAATAAGGGATGGAGGTGAGTGGCTATTTTAGAAAAGGTGATCTAGAAAATCCTCTCCTGGGAAGTGGCACTTGAGATGAAAGCTGAAAGATAAAAAGTAACTAATCTACTTTTAACACTTTAGAGTGGTTTTTGTACTTTCCTTTTAGGTGGGCTCATAATTTATGATATGATGTTTACTCAATATATTATAAAAGTAATTTCTATTCTTTAAATACTTTCCACAGAATAACTTTAACACTTTATTTGAAGAGAAGTAAATGTACCAAGAAATGAACTATCACTTGTAATCCCACCACTTAAAAACAATCATATAATGAAGTTACAGAGTTCTCCATTCCTCTGCCTCTATTAGCTTTCCAATCTCCATGCCCTCTAATCCCTAACCAAAAAAATTCAAATTTCAGTATCCATAAATTAAGTTCTGTTGCACCAGAAGGAATCACCAGTAACAATATGATGGATGATTAAGTCTCAGACAAGCACTCACTATTGACATTCTTATATTTAATTCAAGTGTGGGAGATAATTTGAAAAGCCTTAGTTCTCTTATTGTTCTTTTGCCTCAACATCATTTTACCATGGTTGTGCAAAAACCAATACAAGTCCCAGTGGCTGCAGACTACCCCCAGTTCCCTTTTACATACATGACGAAGCTGCAAGAACCACATAAATAGTGGCTCTCTGCACAGTAAAGGTGACAAATATAGACCAGGAACTGTGAGCCTACTAATAGAAAAAGATTTTACATACATTCTTTTTTAATCATCACAGAAAGCCTACTCTATAATGCCAACATAAATATCCCCATTTTTAAATTGAAGATCAGAGAGAAAAAATAGTTCAACATTGCATAGTAAGTGGCATGAGAAGGTTAATATCCAGGTCTGGCTGATTCCATCGGCCCTGCTTTAGATCAGATGTTGGAAATCTATGGTCCAAACCAACTCAACATTTGATTTTGTATAGCCTGAGAACTAACAGTGGATTTTACATTTATAAATGATATGAAAAAAGAATAGTCTTTCAAGACACATAAAAGTTTTATAAATTCAAATTTCAGTATCCATAAATTAAGTTTTGTTGACCCACATTAAATTCATTTGTTATGTATTATCTAAGGTTGCTTTCACACAACAGAATTGAGTAGTTGAATAGTTGCAACAGAGACTGAATGTCCCACAAAGCCTGAAATGTTTACTCTCATCATTTAAGAAAGAGTTTTCTAACTCCTCCTCTAGATAACCAACACCACCCAGACAGAAAGTGTGGTAATAGACTGTATCGTCCTCCTGCCATGAAGGCTATGTTAACCAGTTGGATGAAAATATTCCAAATTGTATGTAAAACCAGCACATTGTACCCCATGATTGCATTAATGTATACAGCTATAATTTAATAAAGAAAAAAAGAAAAACTAAACTACAAGAATATCACAGTACTAGGGAGTTTGATAGGAACAAAAACCTACAGGAAGGTGGAAGAAGTTCAAAGAGTGAAAATCTATAGGCTTCAGCTGGAGGATCTAGAAACTATTAACTGTTAACCTCTGTTTTTAGCACTTGAGTGGGCGGAGAAAGCAAAACTCATGGGGAACCACCACATGGCCACACAACCTATAAAAGGGAGTTCATGGAGAGCTCTGCAAAGCCTCCAAGCCGGGCAGTCAAGAGATCTCCTGGGCGGCACCTATGGCCCAGCAAGTAGGGCACCAGCCCCATATACCCAGGGCGGCAGGTTTAAGCCCACCCCCGGCCAAACTGCAACAACAACAAAAAAGAGATCTCCTAAGAGCAATGGCTTCCTCACTTTCTAAATCTCTGCATGTTCCTCCCAGTGGTAAACTGTAACCCCAAACTATGGAGGAAAAGGGATTCTGGGAAACAGACCCACCTTTACAAGAAGTGCTGATTGTATAGATATGACAACATAATCCAGCACGTGCCTCAACCAGTGGTTGGCATTATCACAGGCAGGATTTCTCCAGTTGCAACTGGTACCTGCAGTGAGCTGGCCAATTTGCCTATGGTGATGGGCATGTAGACTGGGCCTCTAGGTGCTTATGGGAGGTGAGGATGCAGCCTTCCCAGCCCACACCTACTAGGTGTGACAGGTCTGTCTGCCTGGACTTCCACCATAACCCGTAATCCCAGTACCTACTGTGCTTCTCTTTTGGGAATAGATCCAGACTTGAACCCTGAACAAGTCAACTGGGAACCCAGTATTTTATTATCTTCATCATCACCATTATCTTCCTTGTCATTAAAAGACACTTCCACTTACGTAGTTCCTACTTCTTACTTTGAGCCATTCTACAACCATTTATAAACATCATCTCATTTCATCCACTTAACCCTTTCAAGTAGGGAGATTTAAACTCTTCTTACAGATGAGGAAACTAAAGTCTGAAGTAGTTAAGAAACTTGATGTATTTTACAGTGTTGATGGCTGTACCAGGCTTGAATTGCTGTCATGTGTGACTCCCAAAACCAGTACAATGAACCGTTGTGCTACCTGCCACAGGAACGTCTTCTCAGACCTTGCCCTGGTACCCTTCCCTTTGCTCTGGCCTACAAATTGGAGAACTTCTGTTTGCTAGTAGTCTAAGTACCCACAAGCATGTTCACATTCTCCCTCCCTTAAATTACAGCCTTGGAAATGTCCATGTCAACCAGATTTCACTTAACCTCTCAGCTCATTACATTAACTATTCACTTCATCTTCGATGGGGGCCAGGATCAGATATATTAACTTTGGGGGGGATTCTTTCTTAGCAGACCCACACAATACAGCCTCAGTCAACCCATCTGCCCTACTAGTTCTCAGCAGATAGCATAGTCCAGGGTGTTCCCAAATGTAACAACAAACAGCTGTCTCAACAAGTTACAGCCTCTTCTAATACAGTATATTTAAGGGAAGAACTCACATGTGGTCTAATGGAAGAGACAACCTGTTAATCCAGGCTCTGTCACTTATCCTTGTGTGACCTAACTCTGCATATATTTTCTCATCTATAAAATAGAGACTGCAATCTTTTTTACTTGACAGAATTATTGTGAGGATTAAATAAATTGAGACATGCAGATAACTTACTGCAATGGCCTACTTAATGTAAGCACACACTCTCGGCTATGTTTGTTATGATTATCTTTGTAACTCAAAGACATCAGAAAACACTTGCTTTTTGAAACGATGCACAGGACACTTTCCTACCCAAGCCAGCCAATTTGAACAATTGTTTGTGGTATGATAAAATGGTTTCTCAGTACAATGATGATTAAAAATAATTAATATTAGTTGCCCAGTATGGTGCCTTGTGATTTTGAAATAGCTTTCTCATTAATCATGAGCATGCACAGTCATTTTTGTTCATGGCCTAAATCTCTAGTTAATGGATTCTGAACTGAGGCTGTGTCAGAGCAGCCAGAAGGTGTGGATTTTTGAAGGAGCAGAGAAGGGCTTGGAAAGCTGTTGTTCAGTTGCTAATGTGTGCAGGACCCAGTGCAGCTGATCTGCATACCAATTGCACTGTGAGAACCAGATTATGCAGAACAGACACAAACAGTATTAGTGATGTTTTCTCTCCTTCTTCTCTCTTCCCCTTGTCTCTCTTATTGCTCTCTATCTCATTGATACCATCTCTTTGACACCAAAAAGGAAAAACAGTCCACTTTGTCCCCCAAATTAAGCAAGAAATCTGGAAGGAGTCTTTGATGGAGCTTCCACAGCTGGAAAGTAATTGTCAAAATGACCCGGGGGGGCGGGGGGGAATCTATACATACTACATAGCTTGAAGCTTTAGGGTGCCATGGTCAGATTTGCATTCTAGAAAGATTCATCTGGAAACATGGAAAAGGAAATTAAAGAAGGACAAGCCTAGGGCGGCACCTGTGGCTCAAAGGAGTAGGGCTTAGGCCCCATATGCCAGAGGTGGTGGGTTCAAACCCAGACCCAGCCAAAAACTGCAAAAAAAAGATGAAGGACTAGCCTAAAGGAAGAAAGTAACTGTATAGTAATCGAGGGAGATACTATTATGGCCTAAAGAAGGTGCTACAAAGTGGTGAGAAATGGACAGATGTGGAAGGCATTTATGAATTAGAACTGAAAACCAATCGGATAAGGGGTTGAAGAAAAAGGAGACGTCAAGGACAACCCCTAAGTTTCTATCACAGGCAAATAGAAACTTTGGGCCTAAATATTATTAATATTACTATTAATAAATAGTAATCCAAGCTATTTCATTAAATGGACTCAAACACCCAATTCATTAACCTAATAAGTTAATATATTCATATTAATTGAGACTATTTATCCATCAAACATTCTAATATGAGAGAAGCATTGACAGGGTACTTAGGACCACCTACTATGTACAGAAAGTGCCAAAAAAAAATGCATGCACAAGTTAAGAAAGGAAAAAAGTATTAAATTTGTAATACTCAAGTCACATTTGACTTCTACAATTACAAAAGGTGCTCAATGTGACTTATACTCTCTTATTCTTTTTATTAAATCATAACTGTATACATTAATGCAATCATGGTGTACAATGTGCTGGTTTTATATACAATTTGAAATATTTTCATCAAACTGGTTAACATAGCCTTCACAGCATTTTCTTAGTTATTGTGTTAAGACACTTATATTCTACACTTAGTAAATTTCACATGTACCCTTGTAAGATGCACCATAGTATGGTCCCACTGAGTACTCTCCCTCCATTCATCCTCTCCTCCTTTCCCCCTTCTTGGGCTATAATTGGGTTATAGCTTACATATGAAAGCTATAAATTGGTTTCATAATAGGGCTATGGATACATTGTATCCCTGCAATGTACATTGTATTCATACAAAAGTGCTTTGGATACTTTTTCTTCCATTCTTGAGATACTTTGCTAAGACGAATATGTTTCAGCTCCATCCTTGTAAATGTGAAAGAGGTAGTCTCTATATTTCTTTAAGGCTGCATAATATTCCATGGTGTACATATACCACAATTTATTAATCCATTCATGGGTCGATGGGCACTTGGGCTTCTTCTATGACTTAGAAATTATGAATTGGGCTGCAATAAACATTCTGGTATAAACATCTTTGTTATAGTGTGGTTTTTTTTTTGTCTTCTGGATATATTACCTAGTAGAGGAATTGTAGGATCGAATAGCAGGTCTAGTTTTAGATCCCTAAGTGTTCTTAAAACATCTTTCCAAAAGGAATGTATTAGTTTGCATTCCCACCAGCAATGTAGAAGTGTTCCCTTTTCTCCATATCCACACCAACATCTCGGGTTTTGGGATTTTGTGATATGGGCTAATCTCACTGGAGTTAGATGATATCTCAAAGTAGTTTTGATTGGCATTTCTCTGATGATTAAGGATGATGAGCATTTTTTCATATGTCTATAGGCCATGCGCCTGTCTTCTTCAGAGAAGTTTCTCTTCAAGTCCTTTGCCCACCCTGAGATGGGATCACTTGTTCTTTTCTTGTTAATACGTTTGAGTTCTCTGTGGAAATATTCTCTTATTTTAATCGTATACATTAAGTATTACAATTTTAATATAGCTTTTTTTTTCTTTCTAAAATGTGTATACATTTTTGGTTCTCTCTCTCTCTCCATATATATATATACACATACACACACACAGACATATATATATGTATGTTATGCCAGAAACCAGGAAAGATACAGAAATGAATAAGACCTTTTTAACACAATACTTTCAAAGAGAAATCCATAAGTATCATAATAATGTGAAAATGTTATTCTATATTAAAATATAGGGAAACAAAATTAATTCCAACCTGCCAGAATAAAATGTGGCTTCAGAAAAAAAAAGTGGCACTTAAACTGATCCTTGAAAAATGAGCAGAATTTCCAAAGCAAAGGCATTCCACAATGATGAAATGCTTTCAGCAAAACCCCCGAGGTATGTGTATGTGAATTTCTCCCCATATTCCAGCACTGCTGAGTGCTACATTTCTTCTCACCTTTGACATGGATGTATACTCCTGGCACAAGCAGAGCTGGGAGATGTTGCAGAGAGAAACACATTAGGTACAGATCAATTTCAAAATGCATCTTATTTTAAATAGATAAAGTGTTTAAAGAAGCATAGCTGGGGAGCGAAGGATGCCAGGTGTAACTCAGCAAACACATTGTGCTGGGGAAGGTAAAGCAGCAGATACATCTGGGAGCAGGAGTTTATATTTGATCCTGGGCACAATGGTGGAGCATTCAGAAGGTTTGGGGCATAAGAGGGATGCTATAAGATCTGTGCTTTAAGATGAGGCCCTCAGGGCCAAAAAGTCAAGAAAAAGGAATAAAAGTCACAAAAATCAGAAAAGGAGAGGTAAAATCATCACTATTTGCTGGTGATATAAATTTCTATTTCACAATTCCTAAAGAATCTATAAAATAACTAATAGAACTAATACTTGGATTAATTAATGCTATAGAATACAAAGTTAACGTTATAAACCTGCATTAAAACTTGGCAAGTAAAATTGTTCAAACATATATTTTACATACCATCTAAAAATACATATAGGAATAAATTTAATGGAAGGAAGGCAAGATCTTTACCTTGAAATTATAAAATATTTGTGATAGAAATAGATGAAGACCTATATATGGGGAGCTGAATACCACATTCATAGATAGAATGTATTGTATCAATATTGTATGTATGGTGGCTCACGCCTGTAATCCTAGCACCCTGGGAGGCCAAGGCAGGTGGATTGCTTGAGCTCAGGAGTTCAAGATCAGCCTGAGCTAGAGTGAGACCCCATCTCTACTAAAAAATAGAAAATAAGCCAGGCATTGTTGTGGACAGCTGTAGTACGATTACTTAGGAGGCTGAGGCAAGAGGATAGCTTAGCTTAAATCCAGGAGTTTGAGGTTGCTGTGAGTTATGATGCCATGGCACTCTACCAAGGGCACAGAATGAGACTCTGTATCAAAAAAATAAAATGAAAAGACATCAATTCCCTCCAAATTAACCTATACATTTAATAAATTCAAATTCAAATTATAATGGCAGAGGACTGCTTTTATAAAAATTGACAAAATGATTCTAAATGTATACAGAATTACAAATGGCCTATAATGCCCAAAATAATTTTGAATAGGAAAACACTTATATTTACACTACCTTACTTTCTGACTAATAAAGCTACAGTCATCAAACTGTGTGGAACTCACATGAGGATAGACAAGTAGACCAATAGAATAGAATTCAGAGCCCAGACAAGAGCTTTCCAAGTACATATAGACTTTATTTTTGACAAAGGTACATAATCAATCTCATTAAGGTAGGAAAATATTTCCACAAATGATTCTTGAACAACTAGATATGGAAAAATGAACTCTGATTCCCTATTTTGTACTATAATGAAAATTCATTCCAAATGGCTCATAAACCTACATGCAAGTGAAAACTATAAACATTTTGATTACATAGGGTAAGACTTGCCTGATGATAAGTAAAGATTTCTTAGATGAAAAAAGCAATAATAACAGGAAAAAATGATAAATTGGAGTTTCTTATAGTTAAAAACTCTGACCTCAGAATAAACCTTTACAAAAAGAATAGATAAGCCATATATTGAGAAAAAGCAATTTAAAATATATCTGACAAAGGCTACGTATCTAGATATATTTTTTAAAAATGTCAACAGTTCAATAATAAAAATGTAAATTAATTTTTAAAATAGGTGAGAGACTGTACACTTCCCAAAACTAGGTGCATGCTGGCCAATAAGCACACACACAAAAAAATTGCTTTATGTTGGTCATCATCAGGGGACTCCAAATTAAAAGTAATACCTAATCAGAATGACTAAAATCAGAAAGATTAACAACACTGTTAATGAGGATGTGGAACACCAAAATACTCACACATTGTTGGTTAAGAGTGGAAAAGGAAATGAAGATGTTGGGAAAAAACTGTCAGTTTCTTTTAGTTTTATAAAAACCTGCTCTATGACCAAGAATTCCACTCCTAAGTATTTTCTCAAGAGAAATATATACATACATGGAAGGAAGGGAGGAAGGGAGGAGGGGGCGAGAGAGGAAGGGAAGGAGGGAAAAGTTGTGTACACAGATGTCCAGAACAGTCGATTCGTAATTACCATAAATGAAATAATCCAAATGCCTCCAAACATGAAAATGACTAAACTCCAGAACACTACCAAGCCATTTTTTAAATGAACTGCTGATATATGCTATAACATGAATGAATCTCAAAAGTTTCTAGACTGAATGACTAGATGACAAACAGTGATTCTACCAATAGAGAGAAACAATGTAAGATAAACACTAGTTTTGAATGAAAAGATACCAGATTCGGCTTTGGACATATCAAATCTGGGATGCAAAAAGAATATCTGTGTGGAAATGGAGGTCTGGTGTTAAGAGAAAGGCAGGGCTAAAGATAGATATTCGGAAATCAGTCAAGCCCAGATAGTGGATATGTTAGCTTAGAGAAAGAATACCCAACTGGTTAGAAGAACAAGTTTTGAGAGCACTCAAATCTAAAAGAACATAATAGCACTGAAAAAAAAGCAAGCCTAAAAATGAGGAACAAGTGAAGGGCTATGCCTATATAAAGTACAATTCTCTAACAAGGGTGCATTCACACATTTTTCATAAAGTAGGAAAGAATATTGGGACAGGTAACTTTCATCGTGAATGACATAAAAATTCAACTCAAACTAGCTTAAGGCCACATCAGAAATCAGGTCAGGTCATTAGGATTCATCTTGTCCCTGTCTTAATGCTGCTGCCATGGTGATAAGCTCCAAACTCACAACATTTCAACTTTAGTGAGTAAAAAAAAAAAACAACCCCACCTCTTGGGTTCACACAAAACACCCAGAATTGAGTCAAATTTATTCTAAATGGTCTACCATGGATTATGAACCCATCCATGAATAATTACTGTTCTGAGGATCATGCAACACAAAGTTGGCCTAGTTGTTTGGAACTTGGAGTCAGGTCACTTCTCAAGGACCCCACTGGACTGAAGATGTGTCTGGGTGGGGAAAAGGAAGGAGGGTGGGGGTAGACAGTGGATCACTGAAAGAAAATCAAGGTTACAATGGGAGTAGAGAAAAAGAATGAATGGGTGCCAATGTATGTAAATAAATAATAAACAAAATAAATACATGTTATTTTCATAGAAGACTATAAAGCAGTGTAGAAAAACACTGACTTTTGTTTCAAATACCCGATCTGCCATTTAGCAGCCCTGAAAATTTGAGAAAGTCACCTACATTCTCTCAACTTTGGTTTTTTTATTTTTAAAAGGAACAAGAATAACAATATACATCACAGGATTATTGAAGAATTGTGTGAAATCATGCATGTGAATATATTTAGCATGCACACTCATTGGAATCACAAAATTTCAAAGCAATAACATCAGCAAATGCTGGTGAGGATGTGGAACACCAGCAACTCTCACTTACTGCTGGTGAGAATACAAAATTGACTGCTGGTACAGTCAATATGGAAAATAATTTGATGGTTTCTTGCAAAACTAAGCATATACTTTGCTTTCAATAAGGCAATCATGCTCTCCTTAGTATTTACCCAATAAAGTTGAAAGCCATATAGTTGGAATTATACGGTATGTAGCTTTTACAGATTGACTTCTTTCACTATGAAATATGCATTTAAGGTTTCTCCATGTCTTTCTGTGGCTTGCTTGGTAGCCTAACAAGTGTATGTTTTATTTCATGACCAAAATAATCTTGAGTGAACTCCACACAGTATTCTCTTTTATAAACTTTTTATTAGAAATATATTCAAAGTTGGGAGGGGGTATAGGTGGGTTTGCTATATCAAACATCATTATATTAATTTAAAGATTATTGACTATATCTTTCAATATAATTTGGAATCTTGGGACAAATTAAGAGTAGGCAGGATTTGAGGGGTGTCTTGAGGCAGTAGGTACAGCTAGACCCATCCAAAATCGAGATGAGCTCTGGATCTTAAAAGAACCTTGTTACCAATGAATAGTATTTTCTTCCTTAACATCTCTTGGGACTAAGTGCTGAGGCCTTCTCAGAATTCACAGACAAGGGATCATCTCAGCAGACATCTCTTTGACCAGCACCTAATTTTTATTTTATTATTTTATTTTATTTTATTTTATTTTGAGATAGAATCTCACTCTGTAGCCTTGGGTAGAACTCCATGGTGTCATCACATCTCACAGCAATCTCAGTCTTTTGAGCTCAGCAATCCTCTTGCCTCAGCCTCCCAGAGTGCTAGGATTATGGGTGTGAGCCACCACGCCCAGCCCTAGCACCTAATCTTTAAATAAAAAAAACTACAAACACTTCTACATGCACATCCTCATATGTATACATTTGCACTCTCTCTCTTTATATATATATGTATATATACACATACCACATTATATTGTGTGTATACACAGTGTATATCATACATACATATACATTATATAGATGTATACTTATATACTACATATACACATATACCCACATGTACTATAGATATATTCATATAGTATGTATACACACACAGAGTTAATCTTCAATACGAAGAGAGTAAGTCTGGTATGATCTCAAACTGCCAATTAATAAATTAATTTATATTTCCCCATCTTCTTCCTAATGTTACCTGTTGTGGAGAAAGGGAGACTTTACTCCATTAATCCATTGAAAATTCAAATACCTATGTGAAGTCACTTTTTTAAAATTAGATCATAGCTGTATACATTAATACAGTCATGGGATACAGTTGCTGTTTTTATATACAATTTGAAATATTTTCATCAAACGGGTTAACATAGCCTTCATGTCATTTTCTTAGTTATTGTGTTAAGACATTTATATTTTTTTTTAATTTTATTGAATGGTAACTATGTACATTAATGCCCTTCTGGGGTACAGTGTGGGGTTTTCACATGCAATCTGAAATACTTCCATCAAACTGATCAACACAGCCTTCATGTCATTTTCTCAGTTATAG